>JARJLU010009226.1:0-125749 GCA_030272975.1 Sparidentex hasta | reverse complement strand
ATGGGCATGGATCAAGGAGACAGCAAACAGAATACAGAAAGCACAAGACAGAATGCACAAGACAGAATCCAATGACCAGACAAGGAGTGAGGGGAACACAGAGACTAAATACACAGACACTAATGACATGACGAGGAACAGGTGAGGAAAGAGAGGAGGAAGGAAGCCAGGTGAGATAACGAGGGGGAGGAGCACAGAGGAACAGACCAGGAGGGAACAAGACAACAGACAGAGGGAGCCAGAGGGGAAAACACAGGAGAACTTAAAGGACACATGAGGGCATAGAAAAAATCAGAACATGAGACACGAGACAAGGAAAAACCAAAACACAGAACACAGCAAGACATAGAAAAAGGACATGAATCAAAACCAAAAACCAGATACAAGGATAAAACAAACAGGAGTCGTGACAATTACGTTAAGAGCCGTTATTACGTTATGAGTTGCTACAAATGTCTCAACAACTGTTGGTTGGATTGCCTGAAAAATAGCGTGGACAACGCCTCAGGATTAACGGGTTGTCCAATGCTTAGGTTTAGATTGAATATCTGCAAAACTAATGACATGCAGTTTCAGCTGTACCCTCTGGCGCTACTTACCAAATGTTCACAGCACGCAGCATAGTTGGCAGAAAGAAAGAAAGAAAGAGATTCCTTGGTTTATAGAAAGCTGCTAATACTTTTGCACGACAACCTTGTAACACAGTATGTGTTATTGTTAATTTTGATGAGGTAGAATAGCTCATACTACCTCTACCAGCCTCAGATGTAAGTAAAGCTTTACAGAACAGCCAACATAATTGTAGACTTATTCTATCCAATATAAAGGTGAGATGAATGTTTTATCAAAGTTGTACTTAAAAAGTTATTTCAGGTTTTACAAGAGAAAAAAAAAAACATTAGTGATGAAGACTAACCGGTTCATTTGAACAATGAAAGTTTGAAAGAGGCACAGTCGCTTCCTCAAGCAACTTTTTGTGGAGCCACGGAGATCTTGTCTCCCATACAGTCCCAAATAAGGCTCATGAATACTGAGTATCTTCCTGGACCAAATTTCCCTCTGGATGAATCTTGTCTTGGATTTAAAACAACTTCCTAATATGTGCTTTGAGACCTTGTAGGCAGCCCTCAAAATCCTAGCGTGGAAGTTGCCAAGCCTACAAAAACAATGCTCTAAGATCAACCATTTGAGTGTTTAGAACTCACGATACTCTACAAGGAACCTAACTATATGTGCAGTTTAAGAGGAGAAAAACAATTTAGATTTCAAAGTGTCATCCTCTGATATGATCCGCTCTTCTCTTAGGAGAAATATGTGTGATAGCGCACAAACTGCTCTTGCATCATCCTTTAGTAAGATCAAGGTATGAACATCAAGCAGATTCCTGCAATCTGACAGGTTCAAGTGGGAACACACTCCTTGATGTGTTTGTCATTTGCATAGGCCCCCTTTGGGGAAGTAGCAGGGGAACTAAAGGCGAAGACACGTTATATTTCTGTAGTAGTATGAGGTAGTGTATAATGGGTTTCAGCTGTGTGGCTCCTCCCAGCCAATCGCTGTGGAGGGAGCACCTTATAAAGGCAGGCAGAAGGCACCTGGCTGTCATCTTGCCTGACAGAGCCTGGATCATGTCACTTCCTGGTGCCCTCTATTTCCGCTTTTGCTTGGTGGCAGGTAGGCTGGCGGCGGCGAGTCTGGTCTCATGATGTCCATCCAGTTGTTTCATTCTGGTTATTTTATTTCAGAGGCTCGCATGGGTGTTGCTGCTGGCTGCACGCTGCTCTGCAGGAAATCACTGCTGCTTTGCCTCGCTGCCTCGCTGCATTGCTTCATAGCTATTGCTCTTACTTATTGCTTGGCTTTGACTCACAGACTTTTATTTGCACCCGAGGTCGCAGTGCTCTAATGCTGTCTGCCTGTCTCCCGGCTGCTCACTACAGTTGGCTAAGCGTTAGCCTTCGTCCAGGTCTTGTTTTAGCGTTGCTGTGGTCGAATTATTGCTCAGCAACGCCTTATTGAGCTGTGTACTGTCGAACCTGTCACCTCTTAGAGTTTGAGCTTGTGTGTGTGTGTGTGTGAGAGAGAACAGTGGGAAAGTTTATTTTATTTTCTTCAGGGTTAGTAGTTGTTTATGGCATTTTATTTATTTTATTTTGTAACAACTGGTTTCACTGCAACCTGTAGTTTAGATTTACGTTGGCTTTATGGTTATTTTGGTCTTTGCAGGTAAATTTTATTTGATTATGTGAATCTTGTTAATTTGATTTGTTATTGTGTTAATTATTAGAAATTCGGTATATTAAGTGTTCTTGATTTCTTTTGTTTTTGTGATTAGTTGCATTCAATTCTGTTTGTTCTCTCACCTGCTGCCCTCTGACGTCCCCCATTCAGGTGCCGAGCCTAGGGTGGCAGATTGGTGTCTCGGTGGCATTGTCCCTCCTGTGTTTTGCACTTTTGGGTTGATTTTGTTTCACTTTTATTTACTTCATGTTCCTGGGATCCCCTTTGTTTTGGACCCATCTGCCTAGTAAGACTCAGCACTGATTGGCTCCCCCTTTTTGCCCCGAGTGAGTGATTTCTCAATGTTGGAGTTTTAAAAAGATCTTAAAATTGAAACTTAATAAATAATATGTTTGTACCCAGAAATGTTGTCTCTGCCCCCATTATAAAAAAGAACCTAAGTACCTTAACTAGCTGAGTCTAGTAATCCTTTAACGGTCCCATATTATTCTCATATCTGCTTCTTGACATGGTTCATTGATGTCTTAATGGAAAGTTAGTAACATGCTTTGGTCGGAAAAAGCTGAAGGATTGAGCACTACAGGGGTCTGAAAACACCAGTTTCACAGCCCTGCTCTAGGTGGCCGGTTTCAGTGCCTCTCCCTTTAAATCCTAACAAGCTACTGCGTGCGCAGCCCATGGTGCCGCTCACGTCTTCGTGCTTTGCGGAAGATGGAAGGCATCGTGTGACCATGGCAATGGCTGAGTTTGTGGAAGACATGGCTGCCGGACAACAGACTGTGGTAGAACCCTACATGTTCGAGCCGGAGTCCGACCCAGAACAACAAGAGGCTCCAGAAGAAAGTCAGCTGCCAAGAATGAACATGGATGTTTCTCAGTGGTTAGTTGTTAACTTTGTTGACCAAAGTTTTACAGGCTTCGCGGCTGTCTTCCCCATGTTGTTACTGATAACAGCCCCCTTCTCCTGCCTCGAGCGTTTACATTATAAATCTTAGCCAAACCTCGGCTGGCGTTTACTGCTGTTCAGTTGCAGTAACGTGGATGCAATTTAGAAATTGCCGTTACAAGAGAAAAGTGTAACCCCATATTATTTATTTACCTTTACGTAGCCAGGTAATTCAATTGAGAATCAGCTCTTATTTGCAGTGACAACCTGTAATTAGCTTCTGCCAGCAATTGTCACCAACTGTAGGTTTCAATAAGCCACAGTTGCCTCCTATCACCTCTCTACCAGTAGAATTGTTTTTTTTTAAACCAGTTACAATGGTTTATAAACTTTAAATACATTACCAAATAAACAACGCAACGTCATTGGCGATAAGTTTCTAATAACAATTCTGCTTAAAAACAGGTGTTTTTGTGGCAATTGTTAACAGACAATTTCTGCTGTATGTGAACACTAGGCAAACAAGGTTGTCATTTTGCAGTCTCTCTTTTCACTAATCTATTGTCACTCATTTACCTTTCATAATTTCTAGGTTACACGAAGACTACAGCAACTTCCTGAGCCACCACCATGAATGGCGTACCATCCTGGACTAGAACCTGTCTGCCTGAATGTATTTGCACTACAGAATCCACTTAACATTTAGCGGGCAGACTATAGACCTTTACCTCTGAACAGAATAGTGCAGTGAGCTTTTAGTCACATAAATACTATTCATATATCGCAAAAGTGTTATGATGAAAAGCACATAACTGCTTCCACTATCTTATATTGCTTATAGTTTATTATCTTTTACTTCTTAACATGAAAATGATATATTAAACAATGAAAACACAGAACACTTAGGAAAGATGTTTTATCGTAAGAAACATTTGTAAATGTGTTTTGACATGAATAAAATAACAAGAAGAAGAAAACATCTTAAGTGAAAAAGTTTGACTTCAAATATTAACTTCAAAAACAATCTGAAAATAAAGCTGGGGCTCTCTGGGGCACAGAGTGAGAGTTGTGCCTGTCTGCGTGGTCCAAGAGGTCTTCAGGGATTATGAGTTTCAGCACCTCATTCACATACGGTGCAGGGTCCTGGAAAACTCTCTCTAAGATCAAGTCCAACAGTTCATCACCGTAGTCTGCAGTGCAATAAACAAAAATTTATGTTTACAGGAAAATTGCAGTAGAACGAAAAAGCCTTGTGCTGCAAGTGTTGAAGTTTCTGTTATTTCTCCTTATTACTTTTTTTTGAAAACCATCTTAAAAGAATTAAGATTTTATGTTTATTTAAATTTGTGGGCTTCAAATGAAAGATTGGAAAACTTGTCAGAACAGAATGTCGCCTCTGAGCAAATGTTCTCAACAAGTAGCGCTGTTACAGTATAAATTAAAGCACTAAAGGCTGCAACGCGTTACGTTACTCTAATCTGACCATTTATCTTAAAGTTTATATTTCCAAACCAGTAATCAGATTAAAGTTATTAATTCAAGTCACTGTGCGTTACAATTATTTTTGTCATTTTCCTTAGTAAGAATATATATTTTTGTCTTTCTTCTTGCATCTCGGGGAGTGACGTAACTTATGCGAAAGATCACGGCTTTACCATGAGGATAACTCACGTGTACACCACGCAGCAACACAAAAATGGAGGGAGGAGAGGGATGTGCATTTTGTAGCTGGAGGCATATTCATTATTTTGAGTTATTATAAAACAAAAAAACACAAATGCTTGATCAAGGACCGTGCCCGGCCGACCCAGCCGAGGATAGTGATGGGGTCAGGCTCATGCTCTGGCTTGGGCAGAGAATCTAAACTCTGTTTAGCAGTCAACCATATACTCGTTTTGCCCTGGCTTATACTAACATAGTCCCGTTTAGAAAACATTGTCAAATGCATTATTTCACAAAATCCTGAAAACTTAGACCCGGTGGAGGGTCTGCTGATGTACTGCTTGACCGACCAGGTCTCCGGGTTTGCATGTGGAGACCGTGCTGATCGCGAACTAGAAGCTTGCGGTTAGCGCTAGCTTGTACTATGTGACACTGCTTGGTTAGTTCGTGTAAAATTGCTAAATAAACATAGCTAAATATTTGCACATGCAGACGTTTCACAAGGACATGCATTACAGGATGTGCGTGATCAGATGTGCTACACATGGGGCACCGCTTAGCTGGGTTGGTAGCATGCGTGACCCATGCGCTGAGGCTCTGCAGTGGATCAGGGTTTGACTCCCGGCCTGGTTCACCCTGCTGCGTGTCACCCCCCCCTCTCTCTTACCCTGTTTCCTGTCACACTCTTCAGCTGTACTATCAGAAAAGGCCAAAATGATATTTTAAAAAAAAGGAAACGTACTACACACAGTGATAACAAGTTCACGCTAATCTACAGAAACACACAGCTAATTATTTGTATATTTACATGTCCCTCATCTGCAAGTATTCCACACAAAGTTGGAAGTTCCCCACTGTTTAGAAAACGTTTCCCGACTACTCCTGCCTTGTTCTGACCGAGGTTGGAGAAACAGTCAGTTTGGAAGTGGTTAGCACACACAAACAGTTTTTCCCAACTGTACCTGGGATGTTGCCTTCAAAAATGACTAAATCCATGCCGCTTTTTTGTCCTCTGCGGCTGGGACACGATGGAGTGTTGTGTGCTCGTCTTTACAGCCAACAACAGAGCACTGTTGTGCGTTGCACTCTGACATGGTGATTTCATAACATAATGGCGGATCTCCGAGAGGGTAGCTGTTGCTGGTTGGTGGAGACACCACAGGTATGCGGTGAAAGGGGGGGTAGTGTATGGGAATATGCAAATGATCAATTGATGACGTCTGCAACCAAAGCCAAATTTTACTCGCTCATCTGGAGACTGCAGGGAGACGCTCACAGAAACCTGTATCTCACTCAAGAAAGCACGGATGGTCTTTTGTCAAAGTTTCTAGGCGTGTGGCAGCACCATAGACTCGAAATAACACCCCAGATACCAGAAAAAAGTTAGTTTTTCATAATATGGGACCTGTAAAAGAACAAAATGATCCCTGGGTGAAACCCCCAGAGTGGTGTTGTTTGTCGTAACATTCATTCTTAATCGAGTGCTGCCTAGAGCACGCTCCTCATGCCGCCACATTTTCATGGAGTATTTCTCAATTTTACAGGAAGACACAGATAGGACATATAGAGTGCAGAACATGTTTATATTATATATGTCAGCCTTCCATTAGATGTGCCACTGCCTTGGGTCAATATACTAGAGGGCTACTTAGTGAAAATTATCAGCACTGCTGCATATTCCTTAAGACCTCATTATCATTATTATATGTTTTCAACTGAATGCATTCTGTATATATTTACTATGGTCCTCTTCACTTCCTCTGGAAGTGATTTTGCTTTGTTTTGTTTTTTCTTACTGATGTATATGTCCTCTTCTCAGCATCTCTGTATGTACATTAGGTTAGGTTACACAAATGTTTTACTTGAAAAAAACTGTCACTACATACAGGCATCAACATAACACACCAGGTATTTGTGGTACGCTGATATATATGTGATCCCAACATTACTGTCCAAGGCTGTGTTTTAGTTAAACTACAATATATCAGAATCCAGCATTAAAATGTCTGGAAATCATTGCAGCTAGCAAAATTAGTTTGACTTAAAACTGATTTGTGTTTATGCTCATGATATCACTGTCACGGATCACTGCTGCAGTCCAAAAGTTAAAATGTAGTAATCACAGCTAGATTCCACCAGATACGTGTCATGCCTGGCAGCATTCCGCCAGAGCAGGAGAGCTGGTAGGTGTCACTCTAGTTTTTATCACAACGCCAGCTGCCACGTAGTGCTGCGCCATGCTAGCCTCAAAATGAAACAGGTTGGGAGTTGCTGGATGACAGGTGACGGAGCAATACCATACTGGATCCGAAATGCAACAGATAAGCATCCAGTGGAATCTTAGAGTCAGACAATCCATTTTTGGGTTAATATTAATACCTATAGTCCCTTCCACATCAAGCTATATGTTGTTTGAATTGAGCGTCATATCCGTGGAACTAAAAAAGAAGCTAGTTCTATCCTACTGACTTGCATTGAATGAAGCTTCTCATTATAAATGATTAAGCATACGTGCTCCTGAAAAGCATAGCCCAAGGACAGCTCTTGAATGAATGTTAATGCCGTCACTGGAAAGCGTCTCTTGGAGAGATTTACTTCCTGGCCAATGTGAAATGAGTCATCTCTGCAGTATGTAGGAAGAGCATGGATCACTGCAGATGATGACAGAATGATGTGGCGTGTAATGTATGTTGTGTCAACCAACATTCAAGATTTGAATAATTTTGTGCTGAAAAGCTCCATTGGATTCAAAATAGCAAAATGGGTAAAATGTGCCAAATACAATCATCATGACTCATGAATGAATCATGAATTATGATATAGAAAATTGGTGATGAACCGGATTTTGAACCGTGGCATGACTTTTTTAGTTGAGTAATGTATATCATTTTTGAAACCAAGTATCCGCTAACAACTATTATGTGTGAATTGTTGTTCAAAAACAATATAACAAAAAAAAACTCACATCAGTGAGCCGTACCAAATAAACCCATTAAAGTTTACTCAGACTGAATCAAGTTACACTGTGTTTTAGTGACTCACACGCACAAGTTTGTGAAATGAGATCTCTGTTGATGATGGCGGCTGCAGCTGATCACAGCTGGATCAGCTTTCAGTTGGCTTTAACAGCTGTAGAGACAGCAGATGAGTTTATGTCAAAACTGCAGTTACCTATATATTTTTTTTAATTATAACACTGAACTAAAAAGTGTTGAGGTATTTAAATACTTAATAAAGTTAAATTGATGTGCTGCTAGCATAATTGCACACAGCTCTGTTAACAGAATGCCACACACGCTATATTATCTCTTATAGTGTAGATAATGTGATGGTTTCCTCATTAATGACATGTATTATGTCACCCACCAGCATTATACTGGGTACAGTGTCTACCCAGAGGCACAGGAAAAATTCCAACTCACAGAATGCATTTTTTTTTTTTTTCATTATCGCATCAGTATTCAGTGACATTCTGATTGTGGAATCATCATTTAATAACCCAGAATGTGACTGCTGTGTCTCTTAAACACTGGAAGCCATCTTTAGGCTAAATGTATCAGTTTTAGTCTTTGGGTTCAGTAATTTTAAAAAAAATAAAAAAAATTAAAAGCACAACTTTTAATAGTAAATTGGTAAAAAAATAAAAAATAAAAAAATAAACAAAAAACAATAACAAAACTCATCTATTTCAACCGTAAGTGTGTATTAATAATGAAAAATAATTTCATAATTTTTTTCAGAACACCACAGTAACCAGCCAGTCTTTTTAAAAATTATGTGTGAGGTGATTTTTTAAAAAAATATCTTCTTGAAGTCACATATTAATTGGTTTGGGTCGATTTCTAAGACTTACTGGTAGTAAGAATTGACACCAGACGAATCATATCCTGTTATCAATGCCAAAGATGTCATGGTTGGGACAAGAAGTATGGTATTTCTGTTGTTTTGTGTTTGGATATGCTTGTGTATATCCAGAGGTGCTCTGTAGAGGCTGGGCATGGTTTCTTGATTGCCAGAGCTGCTGTCTCTCTCATGCACCTGCAGCGTGTTTGGAGTAATCAGTGTATTCCGTCTCTCAACTGTGGTACATGGTCACAGTCACCTCAGTGTTTTGGATTCTTGGACTTTTGTCCACACGCGTAGGTCTCCTGACTATATTGATTTCTCACCGATTCTTCCAGAGATCACTACCAGCCATCACCAGCTCCATGCCTCACGAGCACCCAGCCTCCAGCAAATCTGCTCTCTTCATTCTGTGGATCCTATGTAAATATTAATCTATTGTCATAACCTTTTGTGTGAAAAGATTAAAAAATATAATATACTCTATATTTGGTTATTTTTTTTCTGTTTTTTGTAAAACTTGAATTATGACTTAGGCCATTATTTTGAGAGGGTGACAATATCATATATCATATAATGTTAGTTTGGGTTCAGTACACTCTGAAGTGGTTGAAATAGTTTAGAAAGGCACCATGGCAAAAATGTTGCATTGGATAATGATTGATTACCTGCTAACTCTGTCTACCGCGATGTAAGAAATATTGTTTGTTACTGTAGTTATCTGCAGTGACTCAGCATAAGGCACTTATCATTGTAATGCCCTACCAGAGCAATGAGTATTCAACCCAATGTGCGAACACCAATAGTTTTTGTTAGCAGGTTATGGGATTTGTGGGTGTTTTGGATTTTTCTGTCCATCGTTGAGGATTATGCCCTGGTTCCTCATCGTCAATGATGGCAATACCGTGACACCCTTGACAGTGACTGACAGGCAAGGGCAGTCTTTCCCCAGGATGTTCAGTTTCACCAAGGTTTAGTTTGAGGTGATGCGCAGCTGTCCAAGTGGAGATGTCTGGGTGTTGGAGGACGATGGGGGAAGAGAGAGGAACAGCTGGGTGTCCATCCATGTGATATTATTGCAGAGCCTAGTGACCTGGTGTATAGTGAAAACATGAGCGGTTCTAATACTGAGCCTTGAGAGACGCCAGTTTCCAGAAGCAGGGTTTGGACAATGTTTCATGTAACCTGAAAGGTGAGATTTGTCAGGTATGATGTGAACCAGGTTAGAGCAAAGTCAGCAGGGTCTAGTTCAGCCAGAATGAAGAGGAGGATTTGGTGGTTGACTATGTCAAATGCAGAGGATAAGTCGAGGAGAATGAGGACTGACAAGCGGGATATGGCTCTGGCAGCACAGAGTGACTCAGTCACTGTGAGAAGGGCCATCTAGGTGGAGTGAGCAGTCTTGAAGCCTGACTGATTAGGATCTAGGAGGTTGTTTTGTGAAAGACAGGAGGACAGTTGGTTGTAGACTGTGCATTCAAGGGTTTTAGAGAGGAATAAAAGAAGAGATACCGGTCTGTAGTTTCAGATGTCAGCTGAGTCTAGGGTGGGTTTCGTTTTGGAGTGGCTTTATTGTAGCTGTCTTGAAAAGAGCTGGAATAAGGCCTGAAGTGAGGGAGGAGCTGATCAGGTTGGTGAGGAATTGCAGGACGTCATGAGAGATGTTTTGGAGAAGGGGGAGGGAATCGGGTCATTGGAACAGATGGTTGCATGGTTAGACAACAGTAGTGTGAGTATACTGTAAGTATACTACATATACATTTACAAAGAAAACTATCTTTCAAAGCTGTCACCTTTTGCGAATAGTCTTGTCTAAAACCAACTTAAACTGTATATTTATACTGTATAACACTGTACAGCTGCACTGTGTCCTGAGCAGGGAGCAAAACCCTGCTGACATTTGGCTCGCAGCAGGGTTCATCCTGGACAAGTCACCAGTACATCACAGGGCTTACATAGAGACAAACAAGCATTTACACTCACTGTCCCACTTGCAGGCAATTTAAAACGCATGATTAACCTAACCTGTGTGTCTTTGGGCTGTGGGAGGATATACCTGTGTAGTGTAAAAATGATGTTTTTAAGATTTGATGTCTTTGTCTGTAGACTGTCATATACACAGAAATAATATACACAATATGTAGAAGGGCAGTATTTGTATCTCTCTCTCTCTGAAAAAGGGTTAAGGAGGATTATGTCACAATTATTATTGATCATTATCCAAGAAAAAATTGAACTGTACTTCAGTCAAGGTCTATGTTAAACATAACATTGAGATCAGTCATCACCATTTCACTAGCCCGGCTGCACTTCTCAGGTGAGTGCACTTAAATGATCACTGAAATGCATGTACTGTTCAGGTATCAAACCTCAACACTTGCAACAGTGACACTGACGGCGGAAATAAAGTGTGATCCAATGAACCAGACATTCATTTTTAATTGTTATTATCCTATGATCTGGAGGAAACAAAAGTTATTTAGTGAGTTTTGTTTTGTATTTTCCTCAAGATAAGCAAGCAATCAACTCTTGATCTCAAGATAAAAGCATAAAAGAAAAATGAGAACACACACACATATACATATATATATATATATAGCCTTTTACTGATGGGAGGAGAGCTCAGAGATTACTATTCACCAATGCTGTTAAAAAAATGGATTTATCTTCACTTTTAAGTTCTGTCATGGTGACTGCTGACTGGGGCTGGTCAAGAAATGTGCTTCATGCAGAGGAGAGCGGAAAACGAAGAGAGAGAACCAGAGTCTATAGTGAGTGCTGGCTTAAGTCAGAGGTTGACCTGAATTCAAACACATGGACAGCTAGCTCACCACAAATAACTGTTTATTTAACGTGAAAATGTTGTCAAATGCTGTCACTGGCGTTGAACACAACATTAAATGACCACCAGTGCTGATGAAAAATCTGATGTGACTCAGGCACAACTGTTCATTGATGATGTAATGTTTTAATGAGAAGAAGTTATTTCAGCAGCAGACCAAATGAAACAGACCCTTACCTTGAGTGAATGTGTGGATTTCTCTGGTTTTGAACATCGTTGGAAGAATTTGGGATAATAACACAACTCAAGAAATATGCTGCAAAGGACTGTCTGTCTATAGACATTTTAATGCATAATTCTTAGATATTATATCTTCAGTTTTTTTGGAAAAGGGAGTTTCAAAGTAGAACAGCCCATTTTGAACTCCAAAGGCTAGAGGATTAGATACAATAATTGGTTTGATTATGAGGCCCACAATTACACAGTACAGAAGGGAATAACCCTTAGATGTGACGTGTGTGTTATATGCAGTCTATGACTTTGAGAATCATTGTAGATTTCATTCAAACAGCACCCTTCATCTCACACCCTACACAAGCCCTTTTTTTGTTTGTTTTTTTTTTAAACAGAGTGACTAATTCTCAGGAGAGCAACTGTCAAGGTCAACCTTCCTGCCGGCTCCATCCATTTTTGCCACAAGAAGCAGCCATCCACACAAACACGTTCATAAAACACTCCCACCTCCCAGGTGAGTGTAAGACCCTGCTAGCATGTCATGAGAAGGGCCTTAAATCAGCTTAGCCTCATAGCTCATCAGTCCTTGGTCTAGATTAACAGACGCAGCCAGGCGAGCAGTTTCTGCTCCAAATGGAGGGAAAAGGAAAGCTGGGGGAGTTTTTAAACTAGTTAAAATAGGGCAGTGTGTATCACCAATTACCTAGTGAATCTACATACTACAAATAGAAAGGAGAGATGTATAGAACAATAGCAGTAGTAGTAGTAGTAGTTGTAGTGGCAGTGATCACATCATCATTTATCATACTATTACTCATTTGAATTTTATTCTATCAGATGACTATATATTACTTTTGTTTGTCAGTTTGAATAATTACTTCACATTTAGGATCACATTAACAGTGGTGTGATGGTGACAGGCAGTGATGGAGCTGATTGGCTGCAGCGAGAGGCTTTCTGTCTCTCATTGTGCAGGATGGAACATGCCTTCTTCTGATTGGCTTGCTGTCAACATCACCTCTCACCACTGCCTGCAGACAGGTTTAACCTCATGCCACTCTGTGCTGTGTTATTGATATAGCTCCACCTGACCTTGGTTTGTAGTATGACTGTTTGTCAGTCACTTAAAGCTACCTGCTCACACCACTGTATTCTACTAATATGGTGAGGAGAATCCTGGAGCTTTTAAAAGCATTCCATGATATTTGTCTTTATTATGCTGTTTTTATTTGTGAGAGTACAGTTATGTTACCTTGGATTTACACCTCATAATTCCTCTGTGCTTCTTTTGGCTCACAGAAAAATATATATATATATATATATATATATATATATATATATATATATATATATATATATATATATATATATATACATAAAACAAAAGAGCTGGATTTAACACTACACATTTGTTACAGCAAATAAAAAACAAACACTCAAAGAATACAAGTTCACTCAAGCAATACGGACAAAGACACCGAAGCAACAAACACTTGCTGATACTTTCAAAAGTTAAGAGAAATATCCTCAAGACACGACATGGGCACAAATATTAAGTAATTCAATGAATCACTCTGGCTAACCAGGGTTTTCTTCGTCACCTGGAGTTTTTTAATCCCGGTATGCCCCAGCATCTCTGCATTACATTACATTGACTCCACTTTCGAATCACAACGTGCCACTATGCGCACCAGTTTCGTGCGTCTCATACAGCAGAGCATGTAAAACAGGCAGCCGAGGAGATGATGAACATCTCTGATATAGACAAGCAATGCATCCATGTCATTTTACTTGACAACATAAGGAATATGTAAGCAATGGTTGATATGGAGATACCGAGCATGGGCTACGTGTCACACACTTCAGCTGGCTGTGTGTGAGGGTCTGCTGTCACGGTGCAGCATCACAGACTCACCTGCTAACACAAGGAAGGTAGGGCTGTAACGGAATGAAAATTTCACACTAAAACTAACCCTATAGTGACCAAAATTATCATGGTTATCAGTAGATTTCTTCAAAATGTTTTCAAAATTATTACTGTCACTGTTACTTAATACTAAGGGTGCAACCAACAGATCACAAAAATCACAATTTTTACCATCACAGTCACTCTTTCACCGCCATGCCTCCCCAAACTTCCCCCTGTTCCTCAGCAACCCAATCACGTGTTTTGCCATATAATTTTGTGACTGGTTGGCGTGGTGCCTTTTCCCACCAATAGGAACATGTTTTTTTGCTTGCAAACACTTCCTGCTTGCGGACACTTTCACGAGAAAAGCCTATTTTTATCGTTTCTTCCTGCACCAAACGCGCAGCAAACGTGACAGCAATGTTCGCGGAAAAACGCAGTCTGGTTATACTTGGCCTATCAACACAATTTAAAAAACTGGCATTTCTCTAACTTTTGTTTTTGTTTTCTGTTCCCACAAGCTGCAAGCTATGTCACTCTCTACACTCTCTAAAGCTTCCTCCTCCTCCTCCTCCTCCTCCTCCTCCTCCTCCTCCCCCTCCCCCCTTTCAATTAGGCTCCCTTCTGATGACTACGGGCCCCTGGGACCATCTACTTCTCCTGCTGCCCTCTTCCAGGTCACCAGGTTAGACAAGCGCTCATGTGGCTCGGGCACCACTTGGCGATGCCTCGTCCTGCTCAGTTGTCTCCTGGATCCACTCACTTTACATATATTTAATCATTTGTATCAGATATTCTGTCAATGTAACTTGTAGACTATGATTTTTTTTGTTCTTTTCTGTACACACAACATCTATTGCATGTCTGTCCATCATGGGAGAGGGATCCCTCCTCTGTGGCTCTTCCTGAGGTTCCTTCCATCATTTTGTTTTACCCCCAAAATTTTTATTTATCCATCAACATAGCAAGTCCTCACTCAAATCCAGGGTCTAGGGACAGAGGATGTCATTCACTGTACAGATTGTAAAGCCCATTGTTGCAATGTGATTGCAATTTCGGGCTGTATAAATAAAATTGATTTGGATTTGATTGAGCATAATGGTATGAAGACTTGAGAAAAAGGCATCATTTACTCATACTAAATCGTTCAATTTGTTGTGGAACAGTGGTATAAAACTTACAGCGGTACCACAGTAATTCTGTATTGTACTTCCATTAAGTTGATGCACATAATTAGAAATAGAATGGTCAAAATAAAAGCAACAGAGGTCAAGATATAATCCCCATTACTCATTAAAACATCAGACCCTGCATTTCCCACAATGCCATAAATACATCATTGATTTACCGTTGCTGCCTGGTTAATGCCTATGTCTACAAACTCTAGTCCAAGAAAAAATATCAAAACAGAAAAATATGGATAAATAGAGGGGCAAAAGACATGAACTGTTTTCATAATGTAACCCACTCCTGGTTAATACACTGATAGTCTAGGTTCATAAGAAGTTCAGGGAAAGGACTGCAATAACTATACAGGAAAGTACACCGACGACAAGGTAGGTTGCAAACTGAATGTTTAATAAAGTGTACTTGTGTGATAATTCACACACCATAAATAACAGATGAAGGACAATGAAATAAAAATGGGCCCTGTAAAATAATAAATCTGGTCAGTCAATCAAGTCTGTGCGTACTGTGATCACTGTCACAGTAAAGTGTCTTTCAAATCCACCGTCTGAAGATTCCTTAATAGTCAAGTGCCCAGTGTTCTTATGAATGTTCCTGGGATATGAGCGAATGTATATGAATGTGTGACAGTCCTGGCGGCTGACACCACCCTACCCTACCACCAGGTGGAGTATTCGATGAGTCGGTTCTGAATCACGCTGGGAAGCTCGCCATCAATTGGAATGGTTCTCCTGAAGAAGCTGTTTTGTTTTACGTACAGGAATTTACCATTTTATCTAATCTATTTGTTCCATCATTCAATCTCCGAAGCATAACAAAAATGTAACACTAAGCATAACAGTACAATAGTTAATTATTGCATTTTAAGGCCTTTCATTACACTTCAGTTCAATAACTTTGAATCTCAATCAATATCTGCTTCATTGCACAGTAATATTAACACAATCAGCATCCATTACTGTATTCTACAGTAAAGATTATAAGTCATATACCTGCCACATGTGGCTCTGCTGACATTTGCAATGCCCACTCTCAAGTGAAAATACAAATACTTTTACATAACTGACTTCTCTCACAGTAAAATATTTAACCATTCACATCTTCAAAAGAATGACACAACAACATGAACATGTTATGGTATTTCAATACCCCCTTATCACATAATACTGCCTTAAAAGCAACAATATATGACTCATGCCATTGGTGGTTTCTCAATACACAAACACAAACGCTTAAGTTTGACAATGCTGAAATCCTATCTGACATGACTCAAGCAGAAATGTTCACAGATGAGTGAAGTTTTATTCATGTTATGTTTGTTCTCTTTCTCACTGTTTGACATATCATTGGAGGTCATGTCAAACAGCCGTTGTTTTTCCTTTCTCAGCCAATGTATACTGTAAGAGGGCTCCCTTTTCATATTTCATAATGCCTAATATTTTAAAACAATTTGCTGCAGTGTACAGTTTGAGTTATTTAGTATTTTGTAATGATGATTAGTCTAAGGAGGCCAATTCGGTCTCAATATTATCTCAGCTTATTTGTAGTAGCATCTGTATGCAGTAAAAACACTTTTTAGTCTGCGGACATTTACAGTTTATAAGATGTAGAGCATACTGCATTGCATGGGTATGTTGGGCCTTGTGCCTCCATGCACATGTCTCAAACAAAGAGAAGGCATGTAGGAGAAATCAAAAGCCTAAACTACTAGCGCCTTATCGACACGAGGAGCTGCAGAACAAAAGAACAGAACCAAGACCCAAAAGGTGGGAAAAATGTAACTCAGAGTTACGACCTGCCCCCAAACTTTCACCCGATCCCTATTGGCTGTGAGCTCGGAAGCTCCACCAGGATCACAATGACATCGCTCCCAGTTTAAAGGTCAGGAGACCCCGAAACACATCGCATTCCAGGTCGCTAAGTTGTGGAGAGACCCCCGCTGCTGCCATAAGGGTGTAACTTTGAGAAACATTTTTCATTTTGTTTGAGCTAAACTTCAGTTCCCTCCTTGCTGGACAAGACAGAGACTTTTTGTTTTACGTTATTGCCGTCTTTGTTCAAACATGCACTTGTGTAGCAATCTCCCTTCACACATTCACTGCTGCCATTTTTGAATCCCAGGTATCTGATTCAGTTGACTCTGAATCATCACCTCGGGACCGGTGTTCTCGCGTGACTTCATGAAGACGTGTTTGGCATTTCCTGTAGTCTCTCCGTCGAGATTTCTTAAGTCGTGCCCACTAATTTGTAGTCTGGCAAACGTGACTTCCAGAGCCACGTTTGGCCATTTTTGTAGTCTTTTTAAGGGACTTCCTGCCACACACACACACACACACACACACACACACACACACGCCTCCACCCCTTTATATGTTTGGCTTGCTTCTGTTGTTTGTTAAAGTAGGTGATTTGTGTTTTTGCAGAAAAGCTTTAATAAACACTGTTGATTTTAACTAAGCGGCATCTGTGATTAGTTTGCACAATCCCACATTATATCCGTGTCCTCCGGTAGCTAGACCAAACTAGTATATCCATGGAGTGTGCACTTAACAGGCTCAACAGGCTATTGTAAGGCTCATGGCTCACGACAGGCTGTAACATGGACATGTACATTATGAACAAAAAACAAAAATGCTGGAATACGTTTCTTCCTCCACCAGTGAGGGAGTAAGTGCACGCTCAACGGTTTGACTAGTTTGGTCTAGCTACCGGAAGACACGGATGTCAACAAACCGGTATGTAGCTCCTTGCACAAACACACTGTTTTTAACTACTTTTTTATTCATTTTAGTCATACACGCTACAGTGCTGTGTTGTAAGGTATCTGTTGATGTTGCATAACTTTTGGGGTGAGATTAGGAGCATGTTAAGAAGCTTAAAACACAGTGTAAAGTTCTGACCCCATGCTGTTAGCTGTCAATGCTAGCTCTCCGTTCACGGAGCACTGTAATAGTTGGACTAAATGTGTTTGCATCTGTTTTAGTCAAGGGTAGCTTGAGCAAAGAGGCTGCATGTTTAAATCGAGCGAAGTTCTCCTTTAAGCAACATTATGTTGAAGCTGGTGTCTTTGTGTAATTTGTACCCCACACACAATTTCTGAGAGGAAGGATTACTTTTACATCACGTGAGTATATTCAAAATAACATAAGTAATGTGGATATTTTAAGCCAAACCAAGATGTTTCCTTAACTTAAGTTGTTTTAGTGGCTAAACCAAACCAACAATACACACCAGCTGCTTGTACACTGCAACGTCATGTTATTTTATGGTACAGTTTGTGGTACAGTAATATCAATCTATGATATTATGAATTACAGTATGATAAATTGAAGTAAACAGCTTTTGAGTATAAATAAATGATACATTTAATTTAGTTTCATTTTTTCGATGCAACAAACAGTATATCATTGAAATATCAATATGTGTGTAATTTGCAAATTATGGCAGCAAACTACACATCTTGAATGACTCAAGCACCATCCAAGCATAACATCCATATAGCTTTTACACTTTCAGCTTGCATCGACTAGATGCTGTTAGAAGTTAGATGCGTCTTCTCCACCTCCCACAGACCACTTTGTGCAGGTTGCTGTCATCCAGACAGCAAAGGAGCGAGTCCCAGACATAGGCATCCTCACAGCTTTGCTCATTAACAAAGCCCAGGGCCCACCCCAGGGCTCTACGTGGGAGCTGTGTTCGTCAGGGTGCCACACACAGCAGCCATCTGGAGTTGGAGCTCCCTGCACTACTGCACCCACTGACTCACACTGATCCCTCTGTCAGACTGGGAGAAGCAAGACAAACGGTGAATTTTTAATTTGAGGCGTCCAATTTCATACGCAGCTGTTTTGGAAGTCACTCCGGAGGAGAGTTACGACTGATGTTTGTTGGCAAGTTGCTGAGGCGGCATGATGTCATCGTCAGCAGTTTGTGGACTGTCGGTGTTTTGTAGAGTGCAAGGAAAAAGCGTAAATAGATTTAAAAACAAAGTTAAAAGAAATTGCTCTGCCACCGTACACAGTCACAGAGCTGTGGATTTATTGAATGGCTATATAAGAAGCTTAGCGAGGCCGATGCTTAACAATGTTGGACTCCTAATTTGACTTGTATCGCTGAATTTCTCCAACACATCCTGAGTGTCCCTACTGTATGTAAATACACACACTGCAGGCTGGAGCTCAAAGTTAAAAATCTCAGCTCAGTTATTGAAACAGGTATTTATTAATAAATCTCAGAGTTACACACAATGTGTCACGGTGCTGCTGCGACAGCCTGGTTGTGTTTTGTTCTGTTTGTGTTTTTCTCCTGAAAGCCTTTTTCCCCCGTCCTTTGTCCGTCACCTGCTCCTTCCCTCTGTGTGCATCTGTGGGCGTGGCTGCAGCAGCAGAGTGGCACACCTGCTCCTCATCTACTCATCACCCTCTGACTATATTACCCCGGTCTCGCCACAAAACCAGACCGAGATTATTCCGTAATGAGCGATGATCATGTCGTGCAAGAAGTGTCTTATGTAAGCTCCTCGAATTCCACGTCCCCTGTGTTTTTACTCTTCCGCTAACGCTCATCTTGTTGGCTCATCCTGCAGAAAACCTCAGCGCTACTCCACTCTGTTTCCTGCCAACCTTCTCTACCGGTGTGGACATCATGCCTACTTACCACCTACGCACCACCAAGAAATAAATCTTTTCTCCCCAAAAGCTCTGCCTCTGGTCTCTGCATTTGGGTTTACTGAACTCAACCCTAACAAATTGTATATTGTGATCAGATACCTGCTGATGCCTTGCTGAATCCGAGATGAGATTACAGACTGGCCCAGGGCATTCTTATTTAACTGAAAACATAGCAGTCATTGCTAACTTTGGCAACGTGATGAGGTACAGAGCAGGGTGAGCACTGGTGCAGTATTAAATAAATCATGACACATTTTCTTTGTCTACCACGCTTCACTCACCAAAGGTTTTTTTAGGTGTCTTTTGTCTATCATGGTAGTGTCTTAGTTTGTGTCTTTTCATATAGTCCATGACTCTGTCATTTCACTACTATATGACATTAGACAGGGCTGTCTAATAATAAAACAGCAAGCTCTGGAGGAGAGTTGACAGAGCCAGGCCTTCTGGAGGAATAAAAACCTATAGTCATATCGACTTCTGCTCTGATCTGAGAGCTATTTACCAACAGAAGAGCTCAGAGATTTCTTCTACTTCTACTTTTGGGATTAAAAAGTGGACTTATCTTCAGTCCTGTTTATCAACCTGACTTCAGCAGTGATCCGTGAAGATGACACCATTGCCGGGTGTTTATGTTCTGTAATGTTGACTGCTCACTGGAGCTTGAGGGAAAATGTACTTTACCTTATAAACGTAAAGTTAAAGAGACAAGATGGGTAAAATACATCAATTGTGAGTGCTGAGTTTAGTGAAAGATTGACCTGATTTCAAACACACAGACGCACACCCTAGAGACTTGCAATTGCTTCCTAGTTTACAGCTGCTATACAGTCAAGTAATCTGCCTGTTTGGAGCGAATAAACACAAGTACCATAAATAAGGACAAATTGTCCCAGGGTCAAACTTGCTACACTGGTGGTGAACACAACATTAAATTACACCCTACATTAATGGAAATCTCTGACGTGACTCAGGCATAAATGTTCATGGATGAGGTAATGCTTTTTGAATGTTTTATCCACATTTCATTGAGTCTCATTCTCTGACTTCCTTCCTCACTCTCAGACTGGCGAAGTTATAGGGATAGGCGAACAAGTCAAACTTACCATTACCTTGGGAAAACCTGTGGATTGTTAATAATATTTGGGATTATGCAAGTACGTAACTTAATACAATATATGTAGCCTTCCTAGTGCTCCTGTGTGTAATCAACAGGCCCCACGCACACAGTTCTGGTTTCCAGCCAGGCTTTATTGACCTCAAATCACTTAACAGACCAAAATATGCCCCAGGGGACTGAACGCATCTTGTGCATCTGTTCGTCTCCATCTGCATCTCCCATGGATCTTCCATCTAAGGTCCAGCATGCTACTGCATATAAAAGGAGACACTGATTACTAACCGGGTGCCAGTTCTGTCAATCATTCACCCAGCGCTGCTCTCCTGAGCCCTCTCCACCTCTCTATGCCTCGACCACACTCACCTCCACAGTATAACAAAGTTCTTGTGAATTTGAGACATTTAATTGCAGAAACTTTTTAAATTTTGAATATCAAATGCAGACACACCACACCCACTTCAGAGAATCAGTGGTGACACATTCCGACTGATTGCTGCCTGTGTCTCAGACATGAAGCTCCACTTGGACACACTGCAAAGACTGACGTCCAGCTAGCTTGTGTGGTCTGAGCCAGCATTAGAGGAAATATACTACTAACCAGAAGAGTCAAGACGGTGGAAATACAGACTGCTTTTTTGATAATACAGCACTTACCGTCACACCACTCTCACTAATATAGTAACATCTAAACGACAATATATCTGTCATGGCCTCTGAATGCCATACTTTACTGTTCACTATCTGATGTGTCAATATATAATGCAACACTGCTCCCTGTGGATGCATACATGAATGCATCCACAGTTTGGGAGAGGGAGAGCATATGGCTGGTGCTGCAGTTGACCCTCAGCTTTCTCTGTGTTGTGGTTGGATTTTATTTTGTCATTGAAGCCACAGAAGGCCATAAATGTAAGTTTTTATGCTTTATAATTTTGGTGAACATTGGTTGTGTATTGCAATTGTTTTTATGTTGTACACACAGTAATAATTTGTCCATGTATGAATAAGGGGCAGATTTGCTTAGATGTTAAGTTGTTAACCATGTCGCTCAGATATTATTCTGATTCATGTTGTTACATACATTTTTAAGTGTTCTACTACACTCTCTAAGTGTTGTCTGTACTTAGCTCAGTCTTTGTGATTATGAGTCTGTTTGTATGGCTGCATTTAAAACAAAACCTGCATTGGCGGATATTTTGTATTGCTGTTCCACAGACGAGATATGTTCCCCAGTAAAGGTCAGAGACAACACCATCTATCCAGTCTGTGAGTCTTTTCTGGACATACTCGATTGTTTGGGCTAGCTGGATAAACTACTTCCACACGAAGAGGGAGGCCAGCATAATATCTGATAAAAAGTTGCAAATGTCAGTGGCAAAGAGTTTAAGTAGACAAACATAAGGAGAAACTGCACTAAATGAGTGATATCATGGATAGTACAGTGATAGGCTCAAGGGGCTTTCTCCTTTTTTCTCCCTTTTCTACTTGTGTGTTGTTTACCTTAGCTTAACAGCCAATGGGAGGGATTTCTCTCACTGACACCAATTCAACATGCTTAACTGGCTGAAAAACCACAAACGAGAGAACTCGTGCCAGCTGTGCGAAGCCTACAGCAAAAACTGGGGCCACAGAGGCTACCCAGCATAGAGTTTCTAATAATGTCTGTAACACTATCCAATAAGATACACAATAATGTAAGCAGTTACTGAACTGTAAGAAATACAATAGGTACAACTTGATAATCAATTGTTAGAGTTATTCCACAATAACTTTGCAAAATAAGAGATAATGATGAGATACTAGAGAACAGTTTACAAGAAAATACATTAATAAATCATTGGGTAATGATTACTTTATAAATGTCATGTGAATTGGCATACTGACCACATTCTTAATGAGTTGTTCCTGAGTAACTGTCAACAAGCCACTAAGTGGCATGAACTAGTGATGACTCCTAATTTATTAATCATTAATTAGTCTTTTTTGTGTATCTTCAGGTAAAGTAAAACTGAATAATTACCCAATACAGACTTAAAAGTTACTCCCTAATTAATCATTAGTTAATCGTATCTTTTTGTGTACCTTCATATATGATGATATAGAATACTGAGTAGTTTTTCATTTCTTAATGACAAGGCACTCAGTATTCCCAGGGAGTTAACAATTCATTTTTAGCAACAGACCAGAGACAGTAGTATCATCCAGTGCCACTCTGGGCCATGAATGACATGAATAAATGAAATATCTGAACAACAAAATAGTTTAAGCCCTTACAGTGGTTAAACATATGTAGAAAATATAAGAAAGTAAGAGTAAAAGAAAAAAGAAAACAGGCTCAATAGGAATAGGAATCAGACAGATGAATGTCATCCCAGTTCATATATCTACCGATGAAATAAAACCTCTGAATGTGATAGGTGACAGAACTACATCAATGCTGCACAGAACCAACCAAAATTGGTTGCAAGAAAGTGAAAACTAACTAACTTAAAATAACTTAAAAGTATTTGGAGAACATCTATGGGATTTTGCAAGATTCGATTAATTTAATAAAAAAGTTTAATGTGAAGTTTTTCAAGAAAATGCAATGAACTGGGAGGCCCTAGGTGAGGTATGGAATGAGCCCACACTCGATCAGAGTTCTGCTTAAAAGTCAGTTTTCAGCAGGTTCAAAGACTTCTTTGATTGACCTTAAACTGTCTTTGAAGAGATGTAAAGAGTGTACTGATGAATGACCCTGTCAGGACTGAACAGAAGGTGATACCAAAATGCTGAACTCAGATCTCAGAGTCAAGTCAAGTTTAATCCAAAAAAGGGTTTGGTACATGGGTAATCAGTCCAAAGACAGGCAAACAAATCCAAAGGGGTCAAGCAGAGGCAGGGTTGAAGAAAACAGTTGGGGAGACAGACTACTTAAGCACACACAGAGGTGAGACAATGAGACACAGGGGAAAACACATCAGGGTGGGACAGGTAATCACACAGGGGGGAAGGACAGAGGGGCAGGAAGAGACGGACCTAGAACAGGTGAGTAACGAAATAAAATACAGGATGCACAAGACAGAAACTGACAAAATAGGAGGGAAATACTTAGCTGGGGAGACACGACAGAGCTCTGATCATCACCCTGCTTCCTGGATGTGGACACCTGCTTTAAGGGTCTGAAGAGCCTTAATGTGTAGGCTAAATTTTGATACAAAAAGAAAACCGTTTTAGCTCTTGGGACAACGACAGAGCCTGTCACGTGAGCACAAATTCCTGGATGAGGGGGAGCAGGCGGATGGTCCAAATCAGTGGGGTGGTCAATCCAGTGTGGGAGCCAAGCCAACCCTAAGTGGACTCTGGAAACATAGGGCAGCAGGCCCTAAGGTGACACTTGTTTTTAAAGCTTCAACATCACTAATGCCAAAGAATATCAATTATCAACCAAAATATCAAAAGTTACATACAGAATACATGTATGACAGCAGTCATGAGCAGTCATTTTTTTCTGTGATGAAATGAATGGAGCACATATTAGGTACACAACAGTGGTTATACTCAGTGGCTGGTTGACAATGAGGAGCAGCTCATGAATAACGTGGTCAGTATGCTGATTCACAGATATTTATAAACAAATCATTACCTAATGGTTCATTAATATATTTTATCACTGTCTGTACTCTAATAACTACTATATAGTAACTATCAAGTCATTCCTGAATTATTTCCTTTCTCGCTCGTTGATAACTACTTACATTTGTGTGTACCTTATTGGAAAGTGTTACCATAATGTCTGTTTCTGTGTCAACACAGATACAAGTCAAAATGTAAAAATCATCTTTGGAAAGCTGTAGGAGGTTTGTACAGTTTGTATGCTGTTTTGCAGTGGTACTTATTTCCCTGAATTACTATGGAGGTGGAGAGTGCAAAGTTAACATGATCCATAGAGCCATATTGGCCTCATTTATGGGATCAATGCCTCATGTTGAAATAAACCAAAAATTTGACAAATGTTTTAATCATAAAGCATACTTTTAAGTACTACTCTTCTTTGAGTTCTCATCTTTTTCCTAAATATCAGTTTCCACATGACTATGCTAACCCATAAATCAAAGCCTGAGTTGTTGTGTGTATTTTAAACACAGCAATCATAATAGAACTGCCACATTCAACTTGTTTTCTCTTTTCATTAAAATCATCCTTTTCCTGTTTAGACAAATTGGTGATTGCTCTCTTAACAGCATTAATCATGCATTAATGTCATTTACTTTTAGCACCATCAGGTGCCCCAGGACTAAAACTCTTCTATGTTAAACTGCATCCATAATCAAGGACTCATGAATACACATAGGGGCTTCTGATTATACCACTGAAGATGTAAACAAGTATAATTAACGCTGTGATTATCAACTTTAGAGGAATTAATCACTTTTGATGTGTGAACATTTCAAGAAGCTCCCCTCAGTTTAAGAGCTTGTTAAGAAACTCAGTGAAGCTTCATCCTGTGTGTCACGACCGAGCAGCACAGAGCTGTGTACAGCTCCCTGTTAGAGTGGATAACATGATTAAGTGACGCTTTGCTGGGACTAAACAAAACAATGGATACTGGCAACAGTCATTAATTATTGAAGTGACAGCTTGCCAATACTGGCTTTCATTAAAAATCAGATCAGTCACATTCATTGATCGCTGCTAAAGTGCTTATCTGTCGGAAGCCCTGTTTTATACAAAATGCAACATTTGTATTTAATTTAAAACATGTCAAAATGACTGTGTCATAGGACAAATAGCATAGTGAAAGTGTGGTTTATAGGGAACCAATTTACATGCAAATGGTGTTATTTTTATACAATCATTCTGTGATCAGTATTTATTTGAGAATCATAAGTTCAAGCAAAAAAAGTTTGATTTTACTGATTATAAAAAAAGAGTACAAGTACACAAAAAATAAAGCTTGTTACAGTGAGAAGAGTCAACCTTGCTTCCACCCCTTAGTACAACCAACTAGTAACTAGATTAATGTACAAACAACATGTCAGCCCATTCTCACTGCCAAAGTGTTGAATACAGTTGTATTGTCAGATTCAGTGCTTCTAAAGGCTAAGTTATGGTCAACATTAGAGACTTCTGTCCATTTGTGACCAATATTCTAGACTGATTTATTTCTGAATTATGTTACATAAGAAAGTGAACATAAATATAGTAACTTATATGAATAATGACCTAGAGTTAGATCTATGTAGCTCAAATTATGAGTGTTACAAGACTCACCCAAAGCTGATCTTTTTCTTTAAACTAAGTATTGTTTGTGCCTAAGCTTGACCAAACAATCTGTTGATAAATCGTCCAAAAGTCATAATATGTCATAATATGTAAACTGTTTGCCAATTGCATATTACGTATTAGGCTAACTTGACCTCAGAGTCTTACACCTGCAAAACTGACATTAGGGAATTATTTTTTAAAGATATATTAGAAGAAATCCCAATCATTTAGGAGGAGGTTCACCTGATTTTGCACAAATGGGACAGGGTTGAATACACTGTTCAGTCCAGTGCTGGTACTCATTTGTCCAGCTAATTGGTACTTTTTCTGACTATTGTGCCAAGATAAACTTGAACAGATGAGGGGTGAGCTGGGAGGATAAAAAGAGAAGATTAAAATAATCTCTGAGCAAACATGCCAGTTGTTACAGACAGTCTGATAACAGTCTAAATGTGAGGCTGTCTCAGGTAATGACATCGCAGTGTAGTGAAATCCAAGGAGAAGTCAGCAAACAGCAGTCTTTCCATGCTGTCCATAAGAAACAGCCCTTCCAACCTGCAGGCAACTATACACAGTTCATTTGCAGGGTCAGTATTGTTGATAATGGGGTTTTTCAAAGACCTTCGGCGAGGTTAGAGCTTACTGAAACACTCAATATATCAGGGTCAAAATACTGAACACAGCTGCAGGAATTAATGTGACATATTGGTACAAAAGATTGCTTTAAAAAATTAATGACTTAAACTCGTTAAGTACATACATATTTATCTGAGCAGTATATTTACCAGCCACTAGTGAAAAGACCCCTTCTTGAAGAACAACTCTCTCACTTAAGGACAAACTTAAGTTGAAACTCTCCAGGCGTGCACAGCCGAGGATAAACTTAGTTCGCTGTAGTTTTGAGACGTTCAATCACTTGAACACGAGGACTTGTTCCAGGCAAGCAAAGCTGATTTCATTGTAAAACCTCGAGTGGCTCCTTGAAGGTTACTGCTAATTGGGACTATTTATCAACACACTCCAGCCAATAGTTGACAAGTACATGCTCTTTTCCCTGTTTCTCATTACCACTATCTGTAATGAGGAGAGAACATATCTCTGAATTTACATACAAGGGCAGCTTGGGAAAGTGGAAAGGGGGGGAGGGGTTGGGGAGTCGGTCAGCAATGGAGTGAATAATTTGGCATTCTTTGTAGAATTTTTCCTCACAGGATTAAGGTGGATTGAGGTGATAGTGAGGCCTGCCATAAAAACGACTGCTGTCAAGAGCCCAATCCCTTTCACGCATGTGAATCACGGAGTCGTTTAAGGTAAATGGACTGTTTATGGGAGTTTAGACATTTTGAACAAACATTGGCAGCAAAAAAGCAGCACGATGATTCTTACAACAGTGACTGAAAGACTGAAAGATCTTCCTTTGGAAACAAAGTATGTATGAGCATTATACAAGGATAATGTCCAATGAGTTGTTTATTATTGTAAGTTTCCCCAGAAAACAAAACCTGAAGGACAGGGGTTGCAGGTTGGGAGCCTAACAAAGCACCGAACAAATCACAGAAGGGTCAAGGCAAACCTGTCCCTTGGTGTGTAAAAGGTGGCGTTGGGAATATAACCCACAGCCTGATGCTTCTATCAAAATGATAGACGAACAGAACACATTGGACCCAAAAACTCAAGGTGAAGTGGGAGTCACTGATCAGGGGGAAAGCAAAATGTATAGAAACTGGCCAAAAGAAAGAAATCTTAAACACACTCAACTCAGATTTTCACCCCAACAGAAAACACAGAGAGCCAACTGATGGTGTTGGCTCCCTGAAAACACACAGCCAACTGAGCAGGGGTGCTGCAACCCCCTGATATAGTCTCCCAGATGACTGACTCCAGCCATCTGACGGAGAACATCACAGATGCACCCAATAGCTCAAGATTATCTGTGACTTAGATCTTGAGAAATCCCTGTTAACAGTTCATTCCTGATCATGGGTGCCTTGTAGGCCATCACCACGCCGTTACCAAGCCATTACCAAGCCGTTACCATGGTCACTTCCCAAAAAATAAAATTAAACCATTAATTTATGCTGATGATGGTTTTCAGTCATTCAGGTCATGGTAATTCTAAGTGCTGTATTATAGACAACTGGACGTGTTTTAGTTTCTTGTAGACGCTTCACCTCTCATCCAAACACATAATAACATCATCACTCCTTATGTCAGGGAGAGAATTGCATAATTGATGATTGTACATTTTTGGTATAGATAATCTCCGAAATATTCCTCCAAAACCCTTAACACTTCTGAAAATACTCCTCTTCTGTGCGAGTAGATACTTTCCTCAAGTGAGTTTCAGTGGAACTCCCTAACATCACTATTGTGTTAGAGTGAAGCAGTGTGTTTGAGTTAATGCCTCTTGACACACTCAGCTTTTGTGGAAAAGAGGAAGCTTTTCAGTTTCATTGGAATCCTTTAACAGAGAACAATTAGATTGTTCAGGAAGGATAACGGCAGGCTCTGTGATTTTATGTGAGACAGTGGACGTTTATTTTCTGTGCATTACGTTTTTACATCATTGTTTTGTATCATCACTAGCTTTTTTTAGAGTGAACTGTAACCTTGTAGATGGAAAAAAATACAATGAAGAAACACATTTATGATAAACTTAATTTGTCAAACTTTATGGATATTTCCTTACAATTCACAAACCCTTGATCTGCAAGAGGCTGGGCAATATGACCAAAACTGTTATCACAATTAAATCAATTTTCATGTCACTCAGTATTGAGTCTAGTTTTTGCTTCTGAGTGAAGATATCAGGATTGCTCATTGTCAGCACATGAGAAACACATAATATAATATATACATAAAATCCTTATGATTTTTTTTCCTCAACAAAATAAATAATCCAAAATACTAATACTAATACTAATACTAATACAATGCTGCAGTTTGCAGCACATATGTACCTTAAGAAAGCAAAGACTGCAAAGTTTAAAAGGACCATCAACACATAAACAATACATTCACAAAAATCATAGTACTGGTCAGCTGTATGCAAAACCTGTTGTTAAAAACTTTGAATTTGAAACCAAAATCATCTTTTTTAACTGAAAATATTAACAAGTGCAACACTATTCAACCGTGATCAGTATTTGTGTTAAACAAGCAAAGCCACCACATTTCCATGCAAACAAGACAAGTGTATTTGTGGTGTTTGCATTAGGCACAGTGCTGGAAAGAAACTTTGCTGCTGGGTTGTTGCACTGACTAGCTAGGTGATTGTCAGTCCTTGTGTGCTAGCAGCTGATGTTTCAATGTTTTGTTTTAATGCAACATGTTTGTGGTGCTGTGCTTGTCTTTGGAAATAATTTTGCAATTTACAATTTGGCAAACAACAACAACAAAACAACAGACAACTGAAGTTGAATGAACTTTGTTGTTGACGATGGCTCCATCCTGATTTGTGCTGGTCATGGGAACTGCAATTTGCTTATGTTTGCCCATTTCACTTCCCGGTATGTTGCTCGTTCAACTAGAACTCAAAGCTTCCATCAGCTCAAGCCTTGTCCTTGCGTAAGCATAAACATCATATCTTTTTTGCTGCAACATGCAACACTCGCTGTTAGTCTTCGTATTTGTCTTCTGGTGGCAACTAGCGTTTAAGGTGCCCCCCCCCCCCCCCACTGTGATTATTTTATTTTTTTGTTATAATGTTTTATTGATATCAAAATACATAATTCCTTCCATAACTAACATCCTGTATGATGTTTTCTAGACAGACCATGCAGTACAAAAACTCCAGTACCAGTAATGCAAACCCTAAACACACATAATCAATTAATACACAAAGACAAGTCCAGGTTTGTTTTCTTTTTGCCAGTTATCTTACAGAGTCCTTTTCCTCTTAATGGAGGACATCAAAAACAACAAATGAGCAATTTAAAGTCTGATTTATCCCATCCTATATAATCTTTGTTTGCCATTTCTGACGGAAGAGTTTGTAATAAATGTAGCAACATTGGAAGAACATTCATTTTGATCACCTTTATTCTTGAGTCTAAACTCGTAAACATGACTAAATTCCATTTTCCAGTATCAGATTTTATTTGAGCGATTAAAGGATCATAATTTATAGATTTCAATTGAGATAGATCTTGAGGCAGAGTAACTCCAAAATACTTCATAGATTTTGAATCCCAATTGAATTTGAAACTTTCTCTGATGGCCCAGAGGTTCCAAAAAAATAGTGAAAAGGACGTTCCAATGTGAGAGAATTTAAGAGATTGCCATTGATTTTGATCCTAGGTGTGGGTTTATTATTACATGAGTGTATATTTTTTATGAATGTTTCATGAAAGCCAAACTGCTCCAGCACCGTATATAGGAAGTCCCACCTGACAGAGTCAAATACCTTTTCTGCGTCCAATCCCAGTACTACTCCTTCTAATCTTTTTCTAATTATGTTTTGTATTACATGCATTGTGCGTCTAATATTGTCCCGTGTCTGTCTCGTTTTTTTAAAACTAGTTTGGTCTAAATTAATTATGTCTGGTGGAATTGTTTCTAGACATCTGGCCAGGATAGCCGTGGATAGTCTATAGTCTTGGTTAAGAATGCTAACCAGTCTGTAATTGGAGTAATCCTTTTTATCTTTTGGAATAACAGATATAAAGGCTTCCCTCCGGGGCGGCTGTAGCTCAGCGGGTAGAGCAGGTCGACTGGTGATCAGAAGGTCACTGGTTCAAATCCTAGCTCCGGGCAGTGCTGAGCTGCATGTCGAAGTGTCCTTGAGCGAGATACTGACCCCACATTGCTCATCAGTGAGGGCCCTGCGATGAACGGGCGACTCATCCAGGGAGTACCCTGCCCTCGCCCTGAGACAAGGCTGGGATCGGCTCCAGCAGCAACACCCCGTGACCCCATGGAAAGGGATAAGCGGTTGGGACAATGACATGACAATGACAAGGCTTCCCTCCATAAATTTGGAAGTTCTCCTTCCTTTAGCACCCAGTTAAAAGTATTCAGTGCTGCTGCACCCACCACACAACACGCACTGTGAGTAGGACACCAAGTGCCAAAAAATAGCCACCAAAAATAGCCTGATAAAAAATCATCATAGTCATGATAATTATAATGCCAATATTATTTCAGTATAGACTTATTAGGCACTTTTTAGGCATGTATGTCACAAAACACGCAGAACAAGAGATATATTTCATTGCTCAAGAAAGTAACAATGGTAACGATCCTCATGGGTGCCCCTCCCTACCTCAGTGGTCTATTGGATTACGCCTGATGAAATTTGACTGTAGGCTAAGTCAACTTTTTTGGAAATGGCCTCAAAAAGACAGCAGGAGTTAGGAGAGAGACAAGAAAGAGGAAACTGCGAGATGATGTCCGTGCATCACTTGCAGGTTAGTCCATGTTTAATCATTCCTAAATACAGGAAATGTGCTGCTAATGTGATGGTTGGCCCAGCATACACCTCGAACTAGCTGACGTTATTGCTAATGTTAGCAAACTCAAATATGTTACAATTTAGTAACTTAGTAACTGACGCCAGCAAAGTGTTACTTTACTTTAGATACTGAGCAGTAGTTTATGGTTTATTTTGATGTGATGGTGGTCAGTGCTTCCTCAGTAACAGTTAGCAGTCAGTGCACAAGGTAGGCTAATATTTCAACTTGCTTCTATTTATTACCGTGTAGCGTGTGATTAATAGTCTTTAGCCAGGCATTTAGCAAGGTTTACTTTGCATAGTGTCATTTGAGAACAATGATGCCGGTAACGCGTTACTTTGTAACTTAGTAACGCGTTACCGACCACTTTTTCCGACCACTTTTTTCAGTAACAAGTAAACTGACCTGTTAATACTTTCAATCAGATTAAAGTTACCTGTTCAAGTCACTGTGCATTACTATTATTTTTGCCATTTTCCTCAGGAAAAATGCATATTTTTGCTTACTTCTTCTGTCTCGGGGAGTGACATCACGTATGCAACAAGTCATGTTGTCAGCATGAGGACAAGTCACATGAAACACCACGCAGCAACACAAACACAAACAACAATGGAGGGAGGACAGAGATGCGTGCAGGATATACAGTCATTATTTTGAGTTCGTGTCAGCTAAAGATGAGAATATGAGGGTTCATTGTACACTGCGTGCTGGCCACAAAGTACTATGAAGCTTCAAAAACACAATGTCAAATTTGAAAAAAACATTTGGAGCACAGCACAGTTAACTTACAGAGCAAGTCCCACCAGGTGGTGTTAAGCAGAGAGCTGCGAGCAAACCTTCGCAAGAAATACTATTTCGTGGCCACAATGTTAGCTACAGCTTTCCACACAGCATCCCACAGCACGCATGGAGACACCTCACCATTATCATTCTCCCTTACATTTATCTGGATTTCTTTCATATATATTGAGAATAGTGACCAGCTCTCCCTCTAATCTGCCCTTAATCGATAAATGCAGTATCTTCGCTCTACATCTGATGTTTCATCTATATGATGAAGAAAATATTTGATTAAACACGTTTCTTTTAAGCTTTTCATGTGCCTTCTCTGTCAGGTGGTTCTCCTGCAAAACAGCCCCTACTACTAACAAAGTGGTTCCACTAACCCAAATATTCCACTGGATATATATCTCCTGTGCTCCAACTCCGATATGATTTTGCTCCGTCATCTGTTGTCCGGCAACCCCAACCAGCTGCGTTTTGAGTCCGGCATGGCACAGAACCACCGGACAGCTGGAGTTGCTAGACTGAGAAGTTGTGGAGCCGTGACAGAAAGGAGCTGGTCCTGGTGGAATTGAGGAGTAATTCAGTTACAAACACATTTAATTTCTCATAACTTCTTCACAATAAAGCTTTTATTATGAAGCAGAATTACAAGAAGCATTGAGTTTTCACCAGCAGTATCTAAACATGACTCCTGAAACAGCTGAAAGTGAACACAATGAAACATTAAAACACAGCAGATGCTTGACAGAACAAACAGAATGAGAGAAACTAAAGACATTCAGTCAGAAGCTACAAAAGGACTGAGTGCTGAACTCACTGAGATTAAGAAACATTATTCTGTTAGGTTTCCTGCACAGACATGAGTTGTGTATCGATTTGTATCACACACTTGTTTGAGGGCAGCGGTCCAAGATGTCGATGCAGCCAGCTTCGAGGCGGGGCAGACATGGCCTGACCCTACTCTGGAGCAGGTCCATCACTTGCACTTGTCTCAGCTTGAAACACACTGTAAAACTGTTGTTCGAAAACACCAAAATTCACATTAGTTCTATATAGTTCTTTCTTTTACTGTCTAAAGTATACATGTTCATTTATCCCAATGAAACTACATAGTAGTAGTAGTAGTAGAAGTAGTAACTGAGTAGTTTTAATAGGCTCAATTTATCAAAAACTTTGTCCACTGTCTGTGAATGATGGGCTCTTACACAATAAGATTACATCTATGAACAGTCTGAGCTCACCTTTATTAGTTCTATACTGTAGCGTGTGTCTGCTGCCCCCTCTGCAAGGCAAGGTTGAAATACAGTTCTTGCCTCTCACACAGTTCTTACGTACTTATGTAGTGTAAATCTGACGGTAAAATGCTGAGCCACTGGTTCACCGGAAAAGTGGGGCCTCACTTAATAATCAGGCCCATAAATAAATGCTCTGTTGCTGTTTTTATGCAGGCTGCGGAGGCCAAGCTGGAGGTGTGTCCCTGATGCAGGAAGATGAGGAAATGATGGATCCATGACTTTGGTTAATCTTAAGACCCTCTAGTCCATCATGAATATATTCATTACAGAGGCGAATTATCTTGGTCAGATATGAAGACATGAAAGAATAAAGCAGGTTTTAATTACCATCATTTTTTCCATTTTGTAGACGGACTTGGAAGAAAATGCAGACCTAACCTTTAAAGTGGTTTGAGTGTGTGTGTGTGGTGATGCCCCTTGGATTGATAATGCCCCACATCTCACTCTGTGTAACTTGATATAGCATATAGTTTTGTGAATGAGAAGTTATACTGCAGCCACAGAAAGGTCACACTCACAGGCAAACTGAGTTTAAAAACTTTTAAAGAGTATTTCAGTGATATTTTTGCAGGTGAATCAGAGCTCTGAAGTGCATAGGGGTTCAAGCATCGAATTCATATTTCCACCTGCTGAAGTTGCGGACTGAGCCCTCGCGGCCTTCAGTCGTGCTAACCATGACATGTTAACTGTCATAAGGTCAGCTCTGCAAGTGCTTGAGATTGCAAGGCAAATATTAACAACTGATTGACAGGCATGAAGTCTACAAAAATAAAATGCTGATTACCTCTATACACTTCAAAGTATATACATATCATGATGTGGTTGAATATTATAACCAGCCAACACGATTCAAGTAACATTAGAACGAAGGAGTTATTGTAAAAAATTATAATAAGCTCTATAATGTCACATTCATATTGCAATTAATTGTGGCTAATTAAATCAGTGACTCCCTGGAAGTCCAGTTGAGGGTCCCTGTGGACTAGATGAAATGTGAATTTGGACAGCAGTCAAGACTTGTAAGGTTCCAGCGAATGTGGCTGCATAGTCCACAAGTCTGCACGTGTGGTGAAGTTTGGACATTTGGATGCAAGCAAAGTTTGTCTTAGTTACTGACTGTTTGAGACATTTCTTGATAGTGTAGGCAGCACATTTTATTAAAGTTCTTATAGCATCAGTTATAGTTAATAAGGCCCTTAAAAGATACTTTAAAGTAAATAAATCCATAATAACGAATGTATTAATCTAAAGAGGGCATTATATTGATAGTATTAATTCCAATAAAGCATTATAGTAATTATTATATTATATTATAATATTATATATATTATTATTGTTCTTAAGCAATCAGAAATGTCTTATAATCTGACAATAAACATTATAATCCTATTGTTTATTCTTATATGGTCCTATTAATATTGTCAAGCATTTTATGACTTCTAAGGGCCATTTTACCTATATCCTTACACTTATTAAGAATACCTTCATACAAAGGGTAACTGTGTTGATGTAATAATTAAAGAAGATGTTTTGGCAAACACTGGAATATATTTGCATTTACATGGTCGCTGTCTTCCCTTATTTTATCATATTATAACTAAGTGACTGTTATAAATGATTTCAAATTTGGTTTGTTTATATTAACATCTGCCATTTGGTTTACAATAATTTTTAATGTGAATAATCACGAAAATTATCCTAATTATCCTCTAATAATGAGAAAGCATCTGGAAGAAAAGTACATTTGTGGTTATATCACTGAACAAAGATCCAGTGACTCTCCATAGAAATGAGGGACATCTGCTCACAAAAACTTGCACACTTCTCAGCATATTTTGTAGATTCTGATGGCCAGGAGCCAGCAGGAGCCATTGCTGCACCTGTTCTGGCAATCAGCACTAACTGCTGTAAACAACCAGCTACAGCCAAATAACATCAGGCATGCCAGAGCGCTAATGGGTTCATGGTAAGGTGGCAATCATAGGCAGTATTATCTCTATCAGACACAATTCTTATCGGTGACATCTGCCCTGACTGCAGCATAATATCACCTGGAGCCATGTGGAGGAGCTGTGGGGAGCTGCAGCCCAGTCCACTAAATGCACGAGCGAGGAAAGGCAGAGGTGGGGGGCGGGGAACGCTCCTCAACAACACCCAAACTTGTAATCCTTTGCCTAACTCAGGCACCCGTGTGTGAAAAGCAGCAAGTCATAATAACTCTATTTTCTGCCCTTCTCTCAACACAACATGTGCGGAATCCCATAATAAGTTCTTTTCCATAATGAAATACTTTATGGTTGTGCTGGGAGAATGACAGCAGGCATTGTGCCCTTTGTCCACGCACCAGGAAAGGCGTCTCCTCATCTGTGTATTCTCCAGCTCAGTTTTAATGTGAAGGCAGTAAAATTACGATTAGCATTTTAGTCTGCGGCAGTAAGGACGTGGGGCAGGCAGTGCAGTGAAGGACATCATCTTCTCGCAGGTAGGAGTAAAAGAAAATAATGTGACATCACACAATATAGCTCATGTTATATCTTTGCATTTCAATCACTCGCAGTTGTAACAAGCACTTTTATTGTTGAATAATCTTCTGATGATTCACATCCACTCTCCTAGGAAAAACTCCAGTGCTCAACCAATCACCCACTGACCCGGACTTTACCTCATTTTTTATACACTACACCAGAGGGGCTCTTCAAGAAGTGACACTAAAGGGGTAACTACAATGTAAAAATTGCACTATGTAGTTTGGGGAGAAAAAGTCTTCATTGGCTCTTCGTTGGACGATTTTTCTTTCCGCCTGAACAAACTATTTATATGTGGTGGACCCTGCCACCTGTCTAGCCTCAAACAGTGTTATGGGGACGTTATTTTCCTCTGAAAACAGCTTGGTTGTACACAGGTAAAGATCAATATTTCTCAGTTTGTATTATAACCTCATTGATATGTGCATTTTTATGTAAATAATTGTCAAAAACTACAAAGTTCCCCTTTGAAATAGAAGCCTAAGGCCACAAACCAGACTGCTGACTTTGATGATTTTCTTGCTAGAATAGGTATGTATATAAAACACTTGGTTAACAGCTTTAGTTTTGGTAGTGAGACCCTAGCAGCAGAGCACTGCATTATGTGTTTAAATCTTGCCCAATCGTTGGCCCCATATGAACCACATTTCATGATAATCCATCCAATGCCATCCCTAAATCCACACGGCTATAGCTGCACTCTCATCATGAATATGATAATGAGTAGTGGCGTGTAAACAGTATACTTGACATAGACATTATGATTTGTATAGGTGATGTAATCAACACATCCTCCTTATCAGACCACCGCTCCTGGAGCTTCATCTACAAATCGACCATATGGTGTGTTTAACCCATGTAATGTGCAGATGGTAGATAAGATCTTTGAAAGCGTGGCATGGTGTTTGTGTTCCAGCCAAATGTTCCCCTCTTATGATGTCCTTAGCTCACTTTTACCTCAAGCTTAATGGCACCATTTCATGGCCGTTTACCTCTGCTCATGTGGTCCCAGTGAGTCATTAGAACAGATTTCTGTGCAGTCACAACCGAGTTATCCTGGGGGGAGCACATGATACTTCAACAGGGCAAAGTGGCACAACACAGGGATAAAAGCAGCTCGCATCACTACTTGGCACTGAGAAACATAATATCAGACAGACATTATGATGCGGAGACCACAAACAATATGTTCTGCTCAGCCAGCAGTGCTGGAGTCAAAATGGTGACTTTTACAGGGCCAGTCATTTATTTATGATCGTTTGGAAGGGTCCAGCCACTTCCCCATCTCAACCTTATTTTTTATAGTAAGTTTATTTCCCCAAGGAAGGAGGGAGGGATGAACAGAGGGACGGAGGACTGAGGGGTTCTCTCTGCAGACAAAGACCATATGTCTAGGAAGGGCGCAATCAGCACATTTTTCATGATAGATAAGAAGCTCAACAGGAAGTATTCCCTGTTAACCTCCCTGTGCGATTATGTATTTATTGTGAAAGTCTGCCTGTTTAACAAGACATGGAGCCGGTAATAGGTCAAACCTGAAGGTGTTCATACTCCCCAGTAATACAGGAAAATGATTCGTTATTTTAAGTTTTTTTTAAACAGTAGATGTGATACTAACGCAGCTCTAAATGAAATGTCACCCAAGTTCACACTTTCCTTTTCCTTTTTGCCAACTCACTACGTCACACTAATTAGCGTCAGTGTTAGTGTTAAAAATGTGAACACAAAGTCTCACTGGACTTTTATACATTCGGAAACCTGTGGAAACTGGTGTGAGTAAATTTTGTGTGCGTGCGTGGTTTATACGATTGGCGCCGGGGTTGTAAGCTGTTTCTGTCTTCGTGTAGAACAAAATCTGTCCGTTCGTCTTGCTGATGAGTCTATTTGAACAGAGAGCAAGGAAGTGTGATCCAAATACAGGTGGTCACTTGAGACACGTGTTGTTGCCGGTTGTCACATGACGGACTTCGAGCTGTCCACTTGTGATGTGATCCCCAAGGACAGATGGTAATACCAGGTCTGAAAAGGGCCTGAGAGCAAAAGCGTGTTGTCTCAACTCCATCAGAGAACGACATCTTCAGCAATCCTGGTGGCTTTTAGAGGTCTAAGGCCATCTTCAGACCAACATTAGAGCAGTGTAAAAATCTGTGGCACCACATTTATTTATGTAAGATCACTGCACTGACTCAGCAGAGGATCAAATGCAACTTTTAAACGACATACTGTATTTGCCTGAGTGTTGGTGTGGATTCAGTGACGTTACATAGGACATTTGTGTCGCTCTTTGTGGTGGGTTGTGCTCCTCGAGCTCTAGTGGCTTATATATGAAGGGTCTATGTCCTTGGCTGCAAACACATGTATTACAAAATGCTGTGTTTGTTTATGTATGTCTCTTAAGCAGAGTCCTGACCATGAAAATACCTACTACACAGATCCTTCAGGGAGAAACCATTCTGGGCTACAACAGACTATGAATAATGGTCTAATAAATAAATAATGTTGTCTCTTTTTTTTTTTTTTTTTTTTCTTGTGGGATTAAGGAAGTATGCTGTGGGTACAAATGTTTCCATATAACTATTCATTTTTGGCAGATGTTCAAATGTATGTTATAGCCTTGGGTTTAACTGCTTCAACAATTAAATTCATTAACTGCAGTCTAAGAGAGTCCAGAGAGCAGCAAAGACAATCTTCATTGAATACATTCTAAATAATATAGGCTGCAAAAATTCTCCTTATGGCACATGCCAGTGTCACTATGCCTCTTTTCCATACTAACGCTATTCATGCAAATGATGTCGGTCTTGCTAGTGATGCAGTGTAGTTGCGATGGTAATGGTACGCATGACTGTTAACACCCTCATTCTCTGAGAGAGAACGCTGATCGTTACAGGAGAAGAAAAACTGACTGGAGGGGGGCTTTAAAGCTTAAGGGCACAGACAATACTACACTATTTGAAAAGTTAGCAGTGAGAACATGTTGAAAAGTCCCATCAAGTGTACTAACAAAAATCCCTCAGGCAAAGTCTGCAGGAATGGGAATTAAAAGGCTCAAAATGTCTGCCAGAGAGCACTCATGCACTTGATGATTTAACAGTGGGACAGCCCCAAGCCCTTACAGAATTACCAGAATGCACCTCAAAGTCTGTGAGTCTGTGAGTGTGGAGATTTGGGTCCCCAACAACCTCCACCGAAAAGGTTGGGCAACTCTTGCCTTTGCCTGAGAAGTGAAAACAGGGCAAAAAAGTCCATAATTTCCTCTGTACTGTTTCCAAAGCTTGAATGCTGTGAGCACTTTTCAAAAACTTGTTTTTTTCAGTTTCAAACTGCAACTGAAAAGTGAGGGGAACAAAAATAAGTTCTTTAAAAGAGGAAATTGTGCTCCTGGTCAATATACAGTAATAGTTAATTAGCTGATGACCGAGGCAAATACATACGAAGTGCAAACCCCAATTCCATTGAAGTTGGGATGTTGTGTAAATCGTATTTTGAAAAAAAAAGTATAAAAATATAATGATTCGCAAATGCTTTTCAACTTGTATTCAACTCTACAACAGGGGTTCTCAACCTTTTGCAAAACAGCTGTCCAGAATTGCCACACGCCTTGTTTTTGTGAATGAAATAGCTGGGGGCGGGTCGGTAAGGTAACGCTGAGTGGCCTTGATGCCTGTCAGTCATGATGAGTCCCGTCTCGTTAGCTCACCGCTTGAGTGCTGTAATGCGTCTCTCTCCCCGGACCGGGAGAGTTATCATACCGTACAATACCAAATAATAGCCAGGGAGTTTATTTGTTTATCACTTAACAGACCAGGTGAAAATTTGGGATCAGGCGTTTAATTCCTTCCTCACAAAAATCCGGGATGAAAATGTCAAAAACTTCGCCAGCTTCTCTGTGAATTCTCTGGCATCCTTCTGGACAATATTTGTCTTCTGCAAATGAAGTTGTTGCGGCGGAGGAAACGATTTATCCAACCAGCACTTGTGGCAAACTCCTCATCTCTCCTGTCACTCCCGGTGGCGTATATTTGTTTGGCCATCGCCTTGATCATTGTGCGAGACACTCTCTCGTGGCGTGCCCGTTTGCTGATAACTCATCCCCACATGTGTATCTCAAGCTCCTCGTTAGCCTTCCTCCTCCCTCCACCAGGCAGCCTGGCCCTGTTGCTGTCCTCCTTGGACAGACGCTGAAGCTCAGTTTGATTTTTCATCAATCTCTCACTTTCTTCTGGTCGACAAAAAAACATCTCCCGAGTTTTTCTCTGCATATCTTACAACAGAAAGTTTGAATTTCAAGATGCATTTTTTTGCTTCACCGGAGCCATGGTGATCATCAGTGTGATACTGACTGACAGAAAGCAAGAACAATACGGGAAACATGAAAAAAATAAAGCATATATTTGGATATAACCAGCGGTTATTTATCAAAGTATACACCTGCACCCGGCGTTTAAAGGGGACCCTGCGGTTAATTGAAATTAAATTGAATTTGGTGATATACGGTACAATTACACCCTGCTCTGTAAGCCAGGGCGGGAACATTCCAAAAGTGCTGTGACAGGGGCAGGTTTAGCACTGTGTTATATCACCTTTTCTTTAAACAACACTCAATAAGTGTTTGAGAACAAGTGACAGTAATTGTTGAAGCCTTGCAGGTGGAATTCTTTCCCATTCTTGCTTCATGTAGGAATTCGGTTGCTAAACAGTCTTTAACTATGCTGTTGTGACACGTGCAGAATGTTGCTTGGCATTGTCTTGCTGAAATAGGCAGGGATGTCCCTAAAAAAGACATCGCTTGGATGGCAACCTATGTTGCTCCAAAACCTGTATGTACCTTGCAGCATTTATTGTGCCTTCACAGATGTGTAAGTTACCCATGATGCCATGGGCATTGACAGACCCCCTCATACCATCACAGATGCTGGCTTTAGAACTTTGTACAGATAGCAATCTGGATGGTCCTTTTCCTCTTTGGCCCAGAGGACATTACGTCCATGATTTCCAAAACCAATTTGAAATGTGGACTCGTCAGACCACAGCCCACTTTTCAACTGTTCGTCAGTCCATCTGAGCTTGGGCCCAGAGAAGCAAGCTGTGATTCTGGGTTTTGTTAATATATGGCTTTCGCTCAGCATGGTAGAGTTTTAACTTGAGCACTTGTAGATTGATAACTGTGTTAATTGATAGTGGTTTTCTGAAGTGTTCCTGAAACTATGTGGTAATATTCTTTACAGCATGATGTCTGTTTTTAATGCAGTGCCGTCTGAGGGATCGAGGGTCACGGGCATAAAATGTTGTTTTTTTCGCCTTGCGGCATCCGTGCAGAGATTTCTCCTGATTGTCTGAATCGTTTGATGATATTATAGACTGTAGATGATGAAGTTCCTAAATTCCTTGCAACTGACTTTGAGAAACATCGTTCTCAAACTGTAAGACTATTTGCTCACGCAGTTGTTCACAAAGTGGTGAACCTTGCCCATCTTTCATTGTTAACAACTGAGCCTTTTGGCGATGTTCCTGTTGTGTCCAATCATTACACTCACCTGTTTCCAATTAACCTGTTCGCCTGTGCAATGTTCCAAACAGTTGTTTTTTAAGCTTTCATCATCTTTCCCAGTCTTGTGTCGACCGCTGTCCCAGCTATTTTGGAACGTGTTGCAAGCACCAAATTCAAAATGAGTGAACATTAGCAACAAAACAATAAAGTTTATCAGTTAGCATGTGGAGACCATGAGCTGTCAGCGGACATTACCCAGCCTCTGAGGCTGCTGCTCCGTGTCCAGTCTGACCTCTGACCTTCCTGCTGGGGGGAGAGTGAATTTGTGTCTATGAGACAGAGCAGTCTAATCAGACGTTAAAACGATTTTGATTGCATTCAATTAGTTACGCTGTAAATGTGCAAATCTTTCTTTATGGGTGTTATAATCTCTCCCATTTTATAATCACAATCAGAGTCAATCAGAGCTGCATTTGAGGAATGCAGACAGACTCAACATCGTTAAAGGACATTGTTTTGGAAATCAATTATAAAATCTATGGGGTTTTTTGTCAGTTCTTTGGCATTTATCAAATTGAAACAGTCCAAAAATACACAAATATGAACCAGTCATTTTGACAGTACAGCCAGTTGGTTGTGTAACTGGAGCAGTGTAGCAGTTTGTTTTGGCAAAAGTCAGAATTAATACCACAATACAAAATGTTTCCAGTAAGGAGCAAAAGTACTGTGAAATAATTAATGGGATCTTATTTTATATACTTTTTTTTTTTTTTTTTTTTTTTTTTTTTAAAACTTCTTTACAACAAACCAAGCTTTGTTGTTTATTTGTTCTATTTGTGATTTTTTTTTTTTCATAACATCATGCAATTTCTTGAGCAGTGGCTTTGAACCTTTTCAGTTCACTTCAAACAATCATTCTTGATAGTTACATACTATTCTAATATCAATATCAAACCTTAAATCATAGGACACAACATAAGTCAGATATCATCATCATGCATAATGATGTTTGTTCAGACAATGCAAACACAACCTTTCAGTCACATCACTGATGTCTGACATTTTGGAAAGGTTTCTAGTTTCTAGTGCAGACAGAGTACAGAGATGAATAACATAACATTCCAACAGGAAGCAGAAGTAGCAGGAGCAGAAGTCGGATGCATTTGATGCAGTACACTTCCTCTCCCAAACCAGTGCTATGAAGACAGGCAATTCATGTTTTTAAATGGTAACCACAGTTTATCCTTAATCTCATATCATTTTTTTAGCTGCATAGCATCATTCCTTCGGTATAAATACAATCACTAAATACTAACCCTAACCCTATCACAATCATAGTTGTCTTTAATAATATGGTGTTTAGCGATACAATATTAGTAGTACACAATCTTTAAGCGCTAAATGTCTTCATTCTTGAGCGTTTGCTAGCAGCTATTTGAATGGTAAACTGCTGCTTTGTACTGTGGGTTAGTCCAGGAGAATAGAATGGTGTCAAACACTGGTGAAAGTCATGTCTTTGAACTCTGGTTCAGTGCTGCTTAGTATTTCAGAAAAGGATAATACCAGATTAAAATGAGCCATGATATATTATTCTAACACTGAAAGTTAGCAGGCTGTAAGCAATCCCCCAGATGGTATTTTAGAGTTTTTCATATAGGCCTTAAATGGGTTAAACGCGCCTGTATCCACAGGATCAGAGTTAAAGGCTCTGTCAGTACAGACATGCAGACAGTTGTGTGTTGGCTTTGTCTCGTGGCGCTAACAGTGAATGACAGCGGCCTGCTTTACTCTTGATGGTGTTTCTCCTCTTTCCTGCTGCCGTCCGTTTGATGGGCTCAATTCAGTGAACTCTCCAGGCAAACAACGAGGCTCACAGGGGCTGCTGCCTGAACGATGGAGCCATTCAGGTGATTGCATCAATAGACGGCAGAGCACAATTTTCAATCCTCACTCCTGTAGCACAAAATGAAACCATTATTGCCATTGTTCACCCTTTGTCCAGAGCTGGGATCTAAAAGGCCGAATGTACAGACAGTGATTGTTACATCTACAGCATTTTTCACATGACCTTACCTCATTTAGGACTCAATAACTTGAAATTAAAATGAAAGTGGGGGCTATTACCCAGTGTCATAGTCTGTCATGTGCTCTCTGAATGGGAATCAGTGATGACATCTGATCTGAGCTGTATTTAGGTTGTCTAGATTGCTATTTGATTGGGAAGTGACTGAATGCACATACATTTTTTTACTATATGGACAGATTATACGCTGTTGTATGAGCAGTGATGTTAGTTTTCTTCACCATGGAGATGAACCTTTCACTGACAGACACGATTTGCCTGAAAACTGGCATCATTTTGGCTCACCCAGATGAGGCTGTGTCTTCACTAGAGCTGCCCAGGGTTTGAATATTCTGGCCCTTTACTGCATGTTGTCCACATCCTCTCTTATCGTGTTTCCTGTCTCAAGCAAAGCCATGAAAAAGCCACAACAAACAATAATTAAAACGAGAAAACGCACTTTGTGAGTGCTGAAATGCACACTGCTGGAACTGCAGAAATTGGTCAAACTGGCAGGATAAATGAAAGACAGCGCTTGCTCCACCCTCATTACCACCACTGAGGTGCCCCTGAAGGAGGCTCTTAACCCCAGCTGCGTTATTGCAGTGTGAATACATAACTGTGTGAATGCGATCAGGGAATCCTGAAAGAGATTGCATTACTCTCAGTGAAAGAAGAAGAAAAAAGTGTGTGCTAGTAGTGCAGTAATATAAAGAGCGATTAAAGGCCAGTTTGGCTGGAGGGGCTTGGTGTCCCATTCGTGACCAAGAATTAACAGTGGTATGTTTTTAAGTTTTATTACTTGAGTGACTGAATGCATATAAATGATGTAACTCTCGCACATGAGTTACGTAACTTACACGAAACAAGACAGGATGCAGTTATCTAAATCCAAAAACTAATGAATTAACAACAGTCCAACTGTGTGGTAATGCTATCTCAGACTATCAATACACTTAAAATAGCAACACCTGCTCTGTGTTTCACATCCACAGCTAAAGAAACAGCCTCACTGTGTCAAAAATGCTGTGACGTTTCCTCCTTTTTTCTCCCAACCCGCTGAGTTTCAGTGTCCATACATGATCCCTCCTCTCAGTGAAATAGTCAAGATTGATAGCGCACCTTCAGAGGACAGTCACGACCCAAAAAAAGTTCCTCCGGTTGTTTGAATTTTTTGCCTCTGCTGTCGAGATCGAGGTTTATGATGAATTATCAAGCATCTGTGTGCTTCACATGCCTGTTGATGATGATTCACTGCTTTTAGTCTATTCATCATCAGCACCGCTTTGATGTCTTGAAGTCATTTAAAGTGAGTGAGGAAAGTAGCACATCAGATTCAAAATCACCAAGACGTAAATATGTATTCATCCTTTTTCCATTATCCTCTTTAATTCAGTTTATTCAGTTGCCATAAACCTTTGAGTCTTTTATAACAGTTTTGTGTTTCTGTCCCAATCCGGGCCTAGAAAATTCAGATAGAGCTTTTAAAATGTAATTCCAGTTTGAATATATACAGCAAACTCCATCTTCAGTTTGGTTTGTGATATCTGACTGGCACTGTTATCGCCTTTCTTTGACGTCAACATGGGCGCCAGTATCTCTTTTGTTGACATGATACCTACTCTGGGGCGTCCCAGGTTGCAGATCTAGAGAAGTAGCACACTGGATCAGCACGCTTAGACTGGTAAGTCTCTCTGTCCATGTTTCCCTGAGTTTAACTTTATCCCATCCATTACATTTTAAATGTTTTTATCCTGACAAGTGAAAGATCATCATAATATTTTCTGGTCCAATACTCATTATTCTGAAGAAGTTATGTTAATGACTAAATTAACATGTTGGCATTGCACATTTATGCAAAACCACAGATAAGTTAAAACTGCATGTTCCTTGATGTTGCAGCTAATGCTTGTTTCAGTTAAATTTTCAAATGTTCTCTTGTCACAGTGTTGTGTTTATGCTCTGGTGGTCTGCCTAGGCACAACAACCAATTACTTAGGGTTAAGAAATGATGTTTTGGCTTAAGATTCCATTTTTTTGCCATGACTCTACAGACACATCCAATACATTCTCACTCCTACCCTTCTTGCTTCAGTTTTGCTCTTGAATGTTGTATGCAACCTCCATTTATTTAAAAATAAAGCTGTCAAGTTAGTAGCATTACATAATGTAACGTCTTGTGATACTTTCAAAATGAAGGTGGCTGGCCAATGGTTTTCGTGTTGTATGACATATGACAATGGAATTTTAACAGCGTCAAACAATCACAGTTTGGGGAGGGTTAAGGCAAATAAACTACTTTTTTAGGTTGAGGCAAAAAAAACTAAACTTACGTCACTCACGTTTCAAAACATATCACATCACTCATATCATTTACGTATGTTCACTCACTTAGGATACAGAAATTCAAAACTGTATCCTTAGTGTTTCCCAAAGAATCAGACTTTAATTGTGGTGGTGGCTGTCCAGCTGGGCTGCCACAGAGCATGCACACTCTGGACTTCCGCTGGCTGAGTGGGCTAACTTCCGATTAAGCGCAGAGCTAACTTGGATCGGGATAAGATGTAGTTGGGTGGCTCTTCCAGACTCTCCAAATATTACTGGACTGAATTGCCCAAAGTCTGACAGTAAATCGAGAAAAATTCCCCCAGTGCATCATATAATGATGCAATTACACAGCTTGGCCACTACAAAAACTGACTTCAAGGCCTGGCACTCTTTGCGGGGGCTTGATCTTGACAATGAGGCCAGCCTTCTTCTTTGCAGAATAAGTTATGGTCAAGCCAACTGCTCTGAATAGTCGTCCTCCTCTTATTCGTTGGTTTTATCAGTGGACTAAAAACCGCACTGCTATCCCCTGTATCAGAGTATATAACTTAATACTATTCACTAACAGGTGCGTTGTTTTGACTGAGTGAGAACTTTGCTCTCCAGAGCTCTTCTCCAGCTTTCTTCTCTAGCTTTTCTCCCACTGGGTCTTGCCCCCACCTCTTCTCATGAGAGTTGCCATCTGCATCTTCCAGCAGACCTTCTCCCCGCAGCAGCGACACAAGGTCGTACTAGTATTCCAGTTCATTTAGCACCCAGTAGCTGTGAAGCACTGCTTGCCAGCTAGTTTTACAATCTGAGGAACATGAAGCAAGTTATCACCAAGCTGTTAGCCTTGCAAAGGAAAGGAGTTACCAGTTTCCTCCATCTACCTTCTGCTGTTCAACACTGGGATTTTAATGTTTTCCTGCTTGGCTTGTCATCTAAAAAACCACTGGCACTTTTTCTTCAAAGACTGGTAATGTCGAATTGGGCCTAAATAGCATACATAATAGGATAGCATGGCTAAGAACAGGACTGTTTAACTGTTAGATGTAATGCACATGCACCCCATCTCTGTGTTTTGTTCACAGTTTGGGTGTTTATTGTGATCTCTGGATCTTATCACAACTATGTGTGATATCTGTTATCACTACCATTGTTTCTTTGTTTATCCCCTATCAAAGAAATGTGGTGATCCATCTTCTTGGACCTGAGTCCAGCCCTCATTTGTGAAAGAATGGGTCGCTCCGTCAGTGGTATTATAACAAACTGGAAGCGACTGGTAAAGACAGCAATTCAGCCACAAAGTGGTAGGCCACTTAAAATAATGGAGCTTGGTAAGCGGATGCTGAGGCGCATAGTGCGCAGAGGTCGCCAACTTTCTGCAGAGTCAATCGCTACAGACCTCCAAACTTCATGTGGCCTTCAGATTAGCTCAAGAGCGGGGCATAGAGAGCTTCATGGAATGGGTGTCCAAGGCCGAGCAGCTGCATCTAACCATACATCAGCATCTGACCAGTGGTGTAAAGCCGCCTCCACTGGACTCTAGAGCAGTAGAGACACGTTCTCTGGAGTGACGAATCACATTTCTTCATCTGGCAATCTGATCGATGAGTCTGTGTGTGGTGGTTGCCAGGAGAACGGTACTTGTCTGACTGCATTGTGCCAAGTGTAAAGTTTGGTGGAGGGAGGATTATGGTGTGGGTGTGTTTTTCAGGTGGGCTTGGCCCCTTAGTTCCTGTGAAAGAAATTCTGAACACTTCAGCATACCAAGACATGTTGGACAATCCCATGCTCCCAACTTTGTATGAGCAGTTTGACAGTGCACCAGTGCACAAAGCAAGGTCCATAAAGACATGGAGACAGAGTTTGGTGTGGATGAGCTTGACTGGCCTGCACAGAGTTCTGACCTCAACCCAACAGAGCACCTTTGGGATGAATTAGAGCAGAGACTGAGAGCCAGGCCTTCCCATCCAACAGTGGTGTGTGACCTCATAAATGCACTTATGGAGGAATGGTCAAAAATTTCCATAAACACACTCCCAAACCTTGTGGAAAGCCTTCCCAGTAGAGTTGAGGCTATTATAGCTGCAAAGGGTGGACCAACGTCATATTAAACTGTATGTATAAAGAATGGGATGTCACTTAAGTTCATATGAGAGTCAAGGCAGATGAGTGAATACTTTTGGCAATATAGCGTAACTGGATATGAGATCAGCAAGAAATAAAGCATATTATTTCAGTGCGCAACACTGACACTTTGAACCTTAGCCACCATTTTGCTTTTGTTCTTCCAGACAAACACACACACACACACACACACACACACACACACACACACACACACCCCTGTATATAGTACATGTTAGTTAGATTGTGTGTTTTCATTTCGTTTTGAATAAAATACTTTAGAATGAAAAAGCACAACACTGAATAATCCATGATATATTAAACAATGGAACATATCTGGAACTAGATTCTTTCATAAACATTTTGATAATTTAATCAAAAGGCTCTTCCAACCCACACTGAAGTCCACAGACACACAGACCCAATGACATCTGAACTTAAGGAGAACGTTTATTCACCCTAAATGACTGAAATGGTAACCAGTATAATTTATTTATGATTTGAGTTTAATTTATTATTTTCGGCCTTGTGTCCAGCAGGTGTGTACACGCTCCAAATAAACCCTGAGAAGAAAGACAGCATAGATCCCTAAATGCTTCAAGCGAAGTCTGCCATTTGCTGTATGCATCATCATTCAATTCAGAACACTTGCTGTGTATTGTCCTCTGTGATCTCAGAGACCTTGGCTGAGCCTGGACTCATCATCCTGAAGAAGTGAGACCCGCTGCTTTACTGAACATACTGTACATCAGTCATCATTGGGCTGTGTCCTGACCAAGGATCACTGAGTCTGCTCACCATGCTTGGTGCTTTCTAGGAAGTTCACCTCATCAGCCATCCATCTATGACCATGGCAAAATAGGAAATAACCATCTTCAAGCGTTCTGTTTGAGAGTTGATGCAGAGCTAATTATTGCTTTTATTGATCTTAGTGAAGTATTCCCTTTTTGTGTTTTAAATCATTTTGGTAACATTCATTCAGTGATTTATTCATTCTGTAGGCAATGCCTCCAACTACATTAACCATTATTTCATGCATTATCCATTATCCACTATAGGTGTATGTGTGTACACAAGCGTATATGTTTAGTGTTCCTTATTCATAATCCGTTGCACTGAGTAATTCAATAAACATCTTTAATAAAGTCATTTTATGTGTGTTTTCCTTTATGACAGAGATGGAGGTCAATGATGAAGTCTTGCTGGCAGAGTGTTAAGGACGGAGCATTTCCCAGAGGTGTTTAGTTCGTGTGCCCTTGGTATGTTCCCTGTATGTGTGAGGAGGAGCCCTGTATTTACCGAGTGCTGGTCCGAGCTGAGCCCATGTTAAACAACACTGCACCCAGGACCCCATTACTGCTGCTGCCTCTGACCAATGATCCACAACACACTTTTGTTCACAAACAAAAGAGGGTAAACACATTTACCCTGAATTGCTCGGTACAGGGCAATATCCAACAATCACCCACTCCCATGCCCTACATCACATGTGTATACACACACACACACACACACACACACACACACACACACACACACACACACACACACACACACACACTCACACACACACAAGCAGTGCCTCCAGAGTGATGTCTTCCTTTTCTTTTCATTTCCAAACTCGTTATCTGCCACTTTAAAGAATCGACAACCACTCCGACAAAAAAATCATAGTATGAAGGGAAAAACAAAAGCACCATGTTTTAATGATATTTTAATGGTGTTGTTATGATCATCAGCAATTTCAATGCATTATCATATTTTCACGAGGCCTAACAAGTAGCATCACTTTACACAAATTGTTGTGGGAAAAATAAAAAATAAAAAAAAATTCAAGGACATCTGGGATTTTAGTGCAATTATGAAGTCTTTAGAAGAACATATTACCATCATTTCACAAATATGGCTTGGGATAATTTGCACTTAAAATGCTTTTGTTACATAAATAAATAAGAAAGCTTAGAATGATAGCTGACAGATTTTTTTCTTTTTTCCACAAGGCAGATTAAAAAAGCAACAGACAGTTATTCATCATGTTGTGTTTTTGCAAATAATCAAATAAATTAATTCTGGTTCTATTAAAACAGAGCATAAATAAGGAAGCATAAGCAGCATTTTTTATTTTGATGAGACTGAGCTGTTAATGCGTCCTCTGTGTTGACTGATGCTAATGTTTTACAGTTCGGAGAGTTCATTTAAAAATCGAGATTCATCATCTATTGTAAGAAAGGAAGAGCAGTTTAGTTCAGTGGATCTTATGATCAGTCTATCTTCGACCTGTTTTGATCAAAGTGGAGCATATAGTTCTTTAGACAGCAAGTCAGTAGGGGATTAGTTAGAGAGAGGTAATTGTGGTATCCAGGATTCTAGTGCTTAATATCCCGTTCGCTTTACAATCATGTAAGGTTACGGACATTTAAAGCTCTCTAAGTATCGAATGAACAGCAAACTCAGTTTGAACCATCAGTTCAAAATAAGAACTACCGTTAGAAAATGCAAATTTAATTTGGCTCAATCCCACATACACCATCCTGCTGCCAGAAGTACTCATGTGGACAGACGCACTTTTATTTCTGTGATGTTTGTTAAAAACAACATTGATCAGACGATTACTGCACTTTTTTAGAGAGCAGAAAGCTGACACTAACCATGGCGCAGCCTCTGGAAACCCCGGTTAGGACAGTCACAATCTCCCCCTCCTCCTGGGGGTATGTCTAGACTCCACTGTAGATTCCCTGCATTGACCCAGGGATCCAGCCCAACCCGTGGTCTCTTCCTGCGTGCCACAACTGCTTGTTGGCGTTTAGCCTTTCAAAAATAATATTTTCACTGTGGCAAAAGACATTTTTACTCTGGGTTTTCTGCACCTGATGTCATGGTCCAGCAGTATTTGAACAGCATTAGAAATTACATTCATTTGACTGCAATAACAAAAAAGAAACGTTACCACTGATGATAAAAAGCTGTCACTTTTTTATCCTGTTAAATAATTAATTCCTTGCTTATATTATTACCACTTTCTTGCAGCACTGAACAACGAGAAGCTGAAGCATAATACTGACGACTTTATGATTTGGTAGCCTAATGATCACGCTGTCCCACACACATCAACTGTATGCCCATGATACGGTAAGAACAGCTTATTTTACCTGATGTAATGCTTCAGCTTCTATCATCATTGCTGATGGATAGATAAACCATTGCAACTGGTTCATATGGCACTTAGGGGCATTAATACGTTCACTCGAACGTAGTGAACCTTGTCACTGACGAACGGGATGTTTTGTTCTTTTTCGTGGAATTTTCAACCAAAATTACACAATCAGTGCGGTTACGTGACTCTCAAGAAAATCGAATTACTGGGTTAGTCCGACTATGATCAGATTTTTAAGATGCATGTATACACCTTTGTCTGACTAAAATCAGGCCAGACCGGGTGTCTCATACTCGGATTAATACACCTAGATTATTCGATAGATAGTCACATTAATCGTGCATGTATACGCTCCATCAGATGGGATCGGATTTTTGCGTTCTGCGCAGGCTCGAGATTTTTTTCTCTGGGCCATTAGCCGGAAGTAGAAGGACGGTGGTGGAAGCGGCGGCAGCGGCAGCTTTCCTCCCAAATAACAAATTGTACATCGAGTTTGTGTAAATATCATATACACCATATACAAAAAGTACAAAGATGTAGCTTCTCCTCGCTCCTCCTACGACATCTTTCTCGAATGCCAAGGCAGCTGGTGACGTGAAGAGGTCAGCCAGTAATTCAATTTCCTCACCGGCATGTACTCGGACAATTGCAGTTGTCTGATTGAGTAGCATAGTCAAACTAGGGCTGTAATCCGACTAAGCTGTGCATGTAAACACACTAAGTGATGTCTTAAAATGTCTTTATGTATATGTGCAATGTTTCAGGTTAAATGTTCACGTTTTTGTTGAGAGTGGCCCTTGACTGTCACATAACAAAGCACTCATTATTGGCCTCTGATTGTTGAGTTGTCATGTTATTAATGCTGTTAGCCTGCAGTGCTGCAGTCATCAGTGCCGTGTAGTGTTTCCTGTCCTGTGGAGCTCTGACTGCTGCTCTGACATCTGACAAATCTTGTGTCACCACAGATGACTGGCAGGGTGTGCAGATATATATTCTGTACTGATGATATGATTGTCTCTGTGTCATATGGTCGTCATGGTTGCATGGCCTCCTCTTCAACTCAACAGTGACTGAGTGGATGGATGAAACATTGAGTCATTCTGCTTTTAATCTGTCATCAAGCTGTCTGAAGATACCAGAGAGACATCTAATACTCTTTAAAGAAACAGTTTAGAAATCCAAGACGGATTTGCAGGAAGTTTTTAGTCATCAGATGTTTTAGGAGTTATTTGACATGTATTTGCTTTGGTTTCATGTTGGCAGGCAGTATCCAGGTACATAGAGTGCTATACTGGCGATATCATTGTCACTGACGACAGCAAAGTGATTTCATCCAGGGTTTAGTTTCTGTGCTGATGTTCAAGCAAAATAAATAATGAACTGATTAATTGTTTTCATTCATATTAGCCATGACATTTCTTTACAAATATGGTTATGAAGTAGGTAATACAATTAAAAACTGCTTTATAAACCTATTATAAGCTTTACATTGCATCCATTGTGACAGTGCTAAACTGTATATTGTGATAGGTTGTCTTATACATGTTTTTTTTTTATATGTGAAGTTTTTTTTATGATTAAAGGATAATAGAAGCCTTTGTCTCATTGTCATTAAGTAGGTATAATTTGAATTATTCACTGTTTTAATATTTATCCCTTTTCTGAACAAACCAAGTATTGGCATCTTCTTAGTATTGGTGATACGATCCTTGGACTTACTTGGAATGGGATTAGAAAGAAATGTACTATGTGCATCTTGCAAAACACTAGTGCAGGGAAATTTAGTTGAATTAAAGTTGATCTGATTTTGATGAAAAGAACTACTGTTTGCATCACTGATCTTCTTTAACTGTAGACTATGAAGACAATAATTCTCTATGATGTTAACATATATATATATATATATATATATATATATTTATGATTTACTTATGATAACATTTAGAACCTTGCCATTCAATGTAAAATTCAGTTATAATATTCAGAATTAAATTTTCTTTTGTGTGTGATGATGATGCAGGGGTGATTTATCTGGTTATGAAACAGTCTCAATTTTATACTGATGCCTGCATATAACTTATGTAAGCAAACGGGGCAATAAGTGAGGAGATTCTCTATTCCCATACAGTTATAGTAACAACCATCACCTGGCTGGATTCATCGGTAAAATGAGTCAGATAAAGTTATTTTAAAAAAAACAACAAAAAAAAAAACGTTTTTATGGCATATAATTAGGAAGAAGCTGCTCTGTAGTCTGGTACAAGGCCAGTGATACAATGTTTAGTTTTTTTAGCATCATCATTTTACAGTTATTGATTATGTTCTCTAGTGGCAGTTAGAGCTCTCTGAGATATAACTGTTAATCTGCATTGAAATATAAATTAACATTATTTGTCATAAATAATGGTGAACATGTAGAGATGAGACACAAATGCCTATACTCAGTGGCTGAGTTGAATTTTGGGTAATGTAGTCACCAGGTTTTGAACAGTTAAGTGATATCTCTGGCATTGATTTTGATCATTTGTTTTTTAAATGGTAATAATGAGTCCAACACTGTTGTGGGGGTGCAGTGCAGACCAGTGGACTGCTTTTCAAAAATTGGTGCCTACAATACCAACAATGTAATTTAACCACTGAGTGAAATCCCTTGAGACACTTTATCAGATTACATGACGCTTCCTCCAGGGCCACAAAAGGCTTCACACTTAGTTACCCTTTAACAGACTGCTTGAAGTTTCCTTCCTTTAGCAGATGGGTTTGATAGTAGTTACGCTTTGAGATAATACTTAAATCCAATGCCAAAGTGATTTCATTCTGCTTTGGTTTTACACCACAAACAAACTGCTCAGAAGTCTGATTGATAGTGGACTGATTCCCTGCACTCTGGGCAGTCTCAATCTGGTTGTCTGGTCCACACTGACATCATGTGAACTGGACCAGGCACATGTGGTGACAATCTAAACAGAATTCTATAGAATATCTTTCTATGACTTTGTGTTGAACCTGGAACTGTCCTTGACAGTGTGTCAATCACACTGCAGCGCTTTTATCTGAGCTGTACATTTCAATCTCTCACGTAACACTGGTATTCATTCATTCTCATTCTAAACTGACAAGGTTATAAAACACTCTGAATAGATTTTCTCTTTCATTTCATGATTACAACTTTGTATAATGGTGAACTGAGGAATATGGATGAGGCTGCCTCCTGTACTGACTGTGCAGCCCCCCCCCAGAGCCCACAGAGAAGCTGCAACCTTGAACAACCTTGTTGCTGGACGGTGGCTCTCCATTAATGAGAGTAAACAAGATGATGCTGACAGAATCCAAATGTCCAGCTATAGTGATCTGTAAGCATCTCACACTGGAAACACTGTTTACATAATTAATCATGTTGCAAAATTTATCTCCCACAGGTGAGTGTTGGCTACATTATCTCTCAGCTTAATATCAGATATCTACAAATGAGAGCTTGAGCAAATGTGGACCAAATGTTTCAGGGACTACTTCTCATTTGAAAGGCATTTCCGTGTTTCAATCCCGATTTCAGGCTCCGCCGGTTCGGGCAATCATTAATCTTCATTTCTGCACTTTGGGATTTGTTGTGACGGTCCCCTCTGATTTCACTCCTCTCATCCTTTGCTGGAAACGTAGTCAGCAACACAGCCGGCTGTAAACTTAATGGCAAAAAAAAAAAAAAAAAGGAAAAATAAAAAAATAAAAAATAAAAATAAAAAATAGGAAAAAATAAAAAACCTTGGGCAAAGAGCGTGTAAAAGCATAGGAGATGAGAGGTGGGAATTCCAAAGGGGCCTCTGACTCTTTGAATTAGAAAATGGATGAGACAAATATTCACAACACTTAAGATGCCCATATTGCAAGGGAGGCTATTTTCCCTGCGGATTCATGGATAATTACATGCCCACTGGAGATGCAAAAAGCTTATATGAGAGGGAATGTAATGAAGGAAGATATAAAAGTAGTCATCAAAAGGAATACTTAAAATGGGACCTACAGGAATCAAAAGATTTGCTGGGTAAAATCGACTGCAGCTACTCGGGCGTCCCTCAGGTTGTAGTGTTCTCACTTAAACTCCTTCTCTTACTTGGGTGAGCGCATCACTTTCCTTAATCAGTTTTGTGAGCCCACCATGTGGGCGAGCACATTTGAAATGTGACTTTGGGGGCCTCAGTCATATAATACAATCCCTTAATATAGCACTGAAACAAATGTGTCCTTTGTGAAGGAGCTAATGTTCTGTGTTTGTTGAGAGAGTGTGATTCAGCTCTGTTGTAGTTTCTGAGGCTGCAGTTTGTGTTGGATTGGGTTACAGTGTAAGATGCTCCTGTTACTGTTGTTCCTGTACATCTGTTCAGGATCGGGTTCTGATGTGAGCTTGTTTATAATGCATAATACTCAGATACCCATATGTATAATGTTTCAGCTTGAATGGTGTGTGCCCGTTACTCTATGATTTAGTAAGAATTGGTTACACCATAGATATTAGTAACAATGCAGAACTAAGATCATATCACACGTGGATAGCTCCAAGCCCATCACATCACACCTGGCATCAACAAGCTTCTCGACATGAATCACGATAGATAGATAGATAGATAGATAGATAGATAGATAGATAGATAGATACTTTATTGATCCCGGAGGAAATTCAAGAGTGACCAGTTGTTTTAAGAATATACTTCCCTGCTCTGTGCAAATGAACACATACTGTACATCACTGGGACAAATGGAAACAATGTTTTCTTACACAAAGAAAAAAACACCTGTATGTGTAATGTTTGTCGACTGAATAAGAACGAGCCAAATAGTTAAGAATTTGTTGAAGACAGCCTTTCACAATGTCGAAAAAGTTTCTCCTAACTCAAGAACTCAAAAAAATGTAGTGTTTTTGTTTTTAAGGGAGTCTGGGGACTGTCTCCATGTGCTACAAATACATTGCCTATATTTGTAAAATCTGACATGTTTGCCATCAATGAGATGTTTCTTCTCTCAATAAGTTTGTGTAATTTCTAAACTGCAGAATGCTGGGAGGTAAGACATACTTTAGTCACAGAAGCAGACAGGCTGCTGGTACAGTGCTGCCGTGATGCACTGACACATTTTGCAAGGAAAGAAACGTTGTGTATTGCATTAAATGCTGGATGAGAAAATGTGCTGTAAGCATTTCATAAAGTGTGTTAAGTTCTTCCTCACTCAACAACTCTTCCAATCAAATATTTTAAAGGGAGTCTGGGGATATTGCAGTTAGTAGTTAGTTAGCTGAAACAAGGGTCAGGGTTCAGCTCAGAGACAACTTATCTGTAACAGAAAGCCTTTTTTACAAACTGGTGGCGTGAAGCTCAGAGATTTAGGCGTTAACCAAGGCAGTGAAAAATGGCAGCCAGCTGAATCCATGATAACCATAAGGGCTGTCATTTAAAAAACAAAAAGAATCACGTTTGAATGATAACCAGCAGATAATTTGGTAGATTAAACTCGAATGCAACCCAGATTGCTTGATCCTAGACTGAGTTGTGAAATCCATTAACGTGTCATTAGGATTGGTTACATGATTATTCGTCATGACTGGCTTGCTAGATTACTACATTTTGAATCACTGAGGAGAGAAACAATATACTATTATAGTGGTAGGACGAAAGGCCATGTAACCCCACACTGAAGAATGAGACATCTGCTGCACATACAACCCCTCATTTATCAAACGCACGTACGGCAGAAAACCGTGCGTACGACCATTTCCACGCAAGCTTCGGCATTTATCAATTTGGATGTGAGCCGAAGCTACGGTCAGATCTCACGTCAGGTCTGAGCTCGCTTACGCAAATCTGCGTCTGAGGATTTGTGGTGCAGCAGAGCAAAATTTTGCTGTCTGAAAATAATTAAACAAAGCGGAGTGCAGAGCGGGTTTTAATCCAACGGCCAGAGCGATGGTTTCATTTTGCTCCAGTTCCGTTCCAAAACCGCTCTCCACGATTCTAGGGCATGCACAAGTCCACACAGACTCACGTGTGCCTTCAAGGGTTAGCCTACATCAGAGGTCATTCATTGAGAGATGGAGTTTGTAAAATATTTCGAAAAGCAAGCAAACAGGTCATATAGGTGCAACGTCAGGAACTGCTCCCTCTTTTAAATTTGAGCGAGCGTGGAGCGATTTCACTGGAGCTGAATGAAATTTTAAGTGAGTGGAGAGCGGTCTTTGAGCGGAGCTGTCTGGTATAACTTTGAGCGATGGAGCTATGGAGCTATGGAGCGATGGAGCTATGGAGCGAAGCAGCAAACACCTACATAAGCGGGGAGCAGAAATTCTCACCGCTCAGCTCCGCTCACATGCTCTGCTACAGAGCAGGAGCGCAGATTCAATAGTGCGCACACACGCACACGGGTCACAGTGAAGCTGCTTCTGGTTGCTGAAGGGCCTGTGGCTCCGTCTCTGACCAGCAGGGGGAACGCTGCCGTACACCCACAGAGAAAGTGTGCGCTATTATTTTGACCTGTTCAGTTTTGCACAACATTGCATTAGTGAATGGAGTGCCTGTGATGTGCCGGTGCTGCAAGGATGCCGATCTCCATCTCGGAAAAGTTTCTCTTTTTTCCAGTGTTTCTTCTCTCCATGTTTGACCTCAGTGGGCGAGGCCTCCGAACCAGGAATATTTAGGGGGCGTAACATGACGATCAAATTCAGCCGCCGCATTTATCAAGACCTGATCATTCGTACGCTGGAATTGGCCAGATACGAATGTTTCATAAATCACACATGTGTCCTGTCGTAAGACCAATTCTGCGCTCAGATTTGCACCCGTTTTCACGCAAGATTGATAAATGAGGGCCACAGAGTGTACATTTTGAAAATGAATATATCATTACAGATTTTGTTTCTCATTTTGTTGTAGGACCACCAGATCTAATTAGAAAGAGATGTGATATAAACAGTGGGAAGGCCCACTTTGTGATGACAGCTTATGTTGATAATTTCTAGTTTTAGTAACTTCATTTCAGCTTTTTGTCATGTTGGGGTTAAACGGCAGACTATGGAAAGAGGAGGGTGGACCCAAATGCAGTTACTCGTGGAACGGGAGGCAAGGATATGGGGAAACAAAAAGCGAGCTTTATTTAAACCTGCATACAAAAAAAAACACAAAAAACCCCCCAAAAAAACAGCAAGGCAAAGTAGCAACTAAAAGGCGGGACAAAGCACAAAGAAATAAAATCAAAGTTCAAATCAAACATCGGAAAACCAGAAATCAAAATCTAAAGAACACATATCACAGGGACACGAAGAACATGAACAGGAGCATGGACATTTGCATTTCTTAAGTTCTCTCTTGTTTGATTTATTGTAACAATTTTTCTTTCTTTTTGGTTAGCGTTTCTTGTCATTTTTTTTTCTTTTCATGCAACGAATATAAATCTAACTCATCTTCAAATGGTTAATAAGAAAAAAATGTAATGACTTGTTGATTAGCCTGCAGAGTGTATGATTGTGAATTACAGTGTGTTAAATGCGAGCAAATCACATGGTCTTTTATCAAAATGGAACCACAGCGGTGTATCAGACATCATGCATTAGTCATGCATTAAATCATGTGCCATGCATTTAAACCAGTGCCATTGTACCTGTTCATGCTGCTTCCAACCGCTGTTAATGCCGTAGTAGCTTTTAACAGACTTGGTAGCACTTCAGTATTTTCACAAGTAGTGAAGTGTGAAAGCAGATAAGGTAAAATTGCAGGTTGAATTTGAAAATAAAAACAATATTGCAAATAGTGTGGCTCATTGCCACCAAACAATGCACATCAAGACAGCAACCACTTTTGTTTTCTATGAAGAACCCCTCACTGGTGGTGGCTAAACATGCACCAGGGCTTTATGCACCGCCCCCTATTTTTAGCCCTGTCACCCCTCTGTTCTCACCACCCTCTGATTTGATAGCACAGCAGCAGCTCAGTTTCTCTGCTCCTGTGGCAATGCTCATAATGTCTAATCACACTATATTCATAGGAAACACTTCAACCAGGATACTTTTAACCTTGTGTATTAGGAGGGGGTTGGCTGTGGGGTGATTTTGACAAACTTACTTTTTACTGTGAAAAAAATAAAAATAAATAAAAATCTGTATGTCACAGCTGATCTGTAGATGGCAGCAAAACATGGAGTCGGATCCTGAGCAAAGCTGCTGTGCCACATGCATAACAGTGCACATCTCACTGTCAGTATGAAAAGAGACTACTTGTCTCAACTCAAAGGAAAGAAGTTCTATTTTGGTGAACATTTCAGAGGATTAAGTTTTGGGTAAAAAACTACAAAAAAGAATAAGAAGCAAAATAAATGAAAGCTGGTTTGTAATGTCTGAGCTGTGTGTGCTCCTCTACTCACCAAAGTCATACAAACAGGGTCTTTAGTAAATTTTGCAGTTTAAATCATGGAATGCTGTTCTGAGATCCATTGAGAAGGACTGGCGACAACTCCATTGCCTGAAAAAAATATTTTTCTGATCCAGTAAGAACTACATCCAAGGCATGTATTATGCATACTGTTATGTGCAGCAGCACCACATCCCCAATCCCTCTGACAATCCTGGTAAGCTCTTCTTCTAATACATTAAAATACCAGCTCTAAAGATCAGAAATATGTGGTCCAAGGAATTCAGGTTCACAGCAGTATTGGCCTACAGGACCTACAGGACCCAAAGCATGAACTCAGTTCAAAACTGTGTTGAGGGGATTAGATCAACTTTCTGTTAAATTTTTCGGGGGAGACTGTGGTCGTTTCAGCTACAAATATTGAGATGGGGGGATTTCCATGTTTGAAATATTGGGGGAGAATTTCCCTAATGTGTTGGTTTAACACGCATTTTGAAAAGAAAAAAAATGCATTTAAAATGAATTCAAAGTATGACCATTCAAAGTGGTGTCCTTCCCCTAAGCCAAAATAAAAAACATTCCCACCCAGTGCTTAGAAAAATAGTTGACGTGACTCCTCGGTTTGGCACCTCCCCCCTTTCATAAAGTACCTCAATAAATCGATAAAATAATAATTTGTAGCAACATTTTCTGCATATATAAAGAGCTCAACTCAATAACTAAAGACTGGTGGAAAATGTTTAGAAATTTACATTTAGACAATATGTAAAGTTTAACTGCATCATATGGAAATGTTTTTGATATTGGCAATCTATAATTTCTGATTGCGTTGCAGCACCATGCTTCCTATTTGTGCTAAGGGCGGCACTTGGCACTCCACTGCACAACTGACATTTCAATGCTTTAGATAAATACAATAATATAAAATATATATTAATAAAATCCTCTCAATGTTTCAGTTCTGCAAAATATTTCAGTTCTGCAGAATCAGTCAATTTTGCATCTCTGGCCTGGCTCTAGCTTGGCTAAAATCTTTCTGGTCTAAAAGAACACAATGTATCTCTTACAATAGTACTAAATTTATATGTACTGATGTGAAATATGGTGTTCCCCAGGGATCTGTTCTGGGCCCTTTAGCCTTCTCGGGCAAATTATTCAGAGTTATAATTTACATTTCCACGGCTACGTGGACGACACTCAGCTGATTATGCCCCTAAAAGCTGATGATAAATCTCAAATCAAAAAATTACAAAACGCTTGTTTGCAGTGAAGAACGCTAGCTAGCTCAGGTTACAGCAGTACAGTTTTTTTCCCCCCAACAAACTGGCAACTACAAAACAGTCTACATGGATGAATTTACTAACTCTAAAGACCTGGAAATGTAAAACCGATCAGTTTGTTCAGTTAAATCAAACAAGACTGCATCCTGACAGCTATTGATATTAAATTTCAAAACAAATGCCGTCTTAGCCTGATCAAGACCTTTCTGGCAGGAGGGCCACCACAATCAACAAAAAAGTTATTTCTTGGAGTGCAATTTTATACTTGATAAATATTCATAATTCTGTTTCACTACATGTCAAAGAAAATAATGTTTGTTTTTTTTTGTTTTTGTTTTTTTATTCAACTGCATATATGTCAAAGCTTTACTAAATAAATTATACAATATACCAAGATTTTACATATAAGAATGAAGTTCACTTACTGCATCCTTGTAATGTGCATACATTGGTTCATAAATGCAGAGAAAGGCGTGTGTATTGGAAAAATGTCCATAAATGTGAGTCAGCATGTGTGTGTGTGCGTATGAGAGACACTGTGTATGTGTGTTTGTGACGGTGTGCCCATGCGTGTGTGTTCAGGACTGGTTGTGGTATTGACGTATTGAGCTGTGTGCCTTGACCTGGGCTAGGCCACCAAATTGAGTCATCATCAGTTTGAGGTATCTCTCAAATGAGGCCGGTCCTGCCTAGACATCGATAACTTACGAGGATGGCACAATGATTTTGGGAACAAGTGGCGTATTGATAAAAAAAGTCTCAAGAGTGGTGGTAAATGCCAAATGTGTCGTCCTTGCCTCTGCTGGTGTTTCAGTACATGGGAGAAAAACAGGAAGTTCAGCGGCTGCAGAAAACATCTGCGTTTTAAAATAACCACCTCAACAAGACGAATGCAGGTGCGCTAATAAATGTTATTAACGACGGATCCAAAGACAAAGAGCAACGAGAAAAGTTTCTTCTGGTGAAAAGGTGTTCAGTTCTGTGTGTTTCTGCTGCACATCTCTGAGGAATAAATACATGGAAAAAAAACAGGCTGTCACAAACAGCAGTGACACCATTCCTAATAGATTATTGGTGTGTTTTCTCGCCAGACTAACTCGCATCCCGTAGAGAAAATAGAACAGCTGCCGAAAGGATCATTGCAGATTGCAAGTCAGTCATTACGATCCGTCTTAAGAGCCCAATTGTTAAACATGGACAGCAAAAAGAAGGGGACAGTGCTATGATGCACTTCATGGCGCTTCCTCCTTGTTTCTATACTGGGCTTATACTCATCAGGTGGACACAAACATTAACCCCAAATGGATGATAATGGTTCTTTGTGTCTCAGACGCTTAGCCTGTGCCTGTGGCATCTTAATCCAAATCTCCCACCAATCATAAGAAATATGAGTAGCAACAAATCTTTTGCAAAACATCTTAATTTGAATTAAAGCTTACTAATAGAGAGACTCCATGTCACTTGTAATTTAAAGTTCAAAGTTTAAATGATAGCGGGATCGCTTTGACACATGCACTGCCTTTATGCTATTCAATAGGCGTTCAGTGACAGATCATTAGCGAGGCGAGCTCAGGCCTCGAGATTTGATTAAAAATGCAAAGATATCAACATAAAAGGCTCTCTGGACACGATTTAAATAAAGATGCCATGCATCAATAAAGAGGAGAAGATCATATAAGATTTTGAGAAACAAGCTGTCTAGGGAAAACTCTGATGCTCTCTAAACATGTCATGCTCATATGCATACATGGACGTGCATGGCAGCATGGTCCATTGCAGGATTACAGCAAAAAAAATAAAAAAATAAAACACTATTGCTACTACAAACAGTTAATACTGTCAATGAGAACATGTTATAAAATTAAGGACTTCATTTAATCATCAGATGCATAGATGCAACACTTCTGAAGTGAACGGCAGTTTTGCTGTAGCAGTTGAGCATTTCGCCAGGCCGGTGTAGAAGCAGTGTTGTTCAACTGTATTTTTCTATTTACACGTGAAGCTGATCCTTATAATAAACTAATGACTAATTAAGTTAAAAGGACAGTGTTAGCGCTCTCCCTCAATGTCTTGAGGTAGCCTTTTAGTGAGCCGGTGTTCCTTCCTTAGTTCCCCAGTAATGTGAACCATAGTTGTAACCATTACTGATGTATCAGTAGTAGGCCGAAAAACAGATGTTTAATGAGTAAACGCCTGTAGTTAGGCAAATGGTTTGACACCGCTACAACACTTGGGCTGTAGTTGTGTTATAGGGGAATTTATTTCTGCATTAAATGAGGAAACACAGTTGCAGCTCATCTTACTTTATTCTATCTGACACGTTTTAATCTCACAGTAAGGTTGTACATGTGTATGTATATATTTGTACATCTTGTATCATTTTTACCATTCTTGAGTCTGTTTTTTGTATTGTGTGTTATTGTGAAATGTATGATTGTGTGTGAATTGCTACCGCCACAGTAGAATGTCCCTTGTGTATTAATAAATTAATCTCTTGTTCAGTCTATCTAACTCCACCACCGTATTGCTTGAAACAATCACATGATGCCAAGCAGTAAATAGTAAACATGAGTAACAGTATACTGCTTTCAAAGCAATGTGTAAAACTGACAGCAGGCAAATACTAAAATAATGTTTTAATGAGAACTTCAAACAGACTTAAAACTGTTCAGATTGATCTACATATCACATTTTGCACACTGTGCAGGCCCGCTTAAATGAATATTTATGGCCAAGTACCTGTTGTTTTTGCTGGATTAATATATATGACTCTTCAAAGAACAGTGTGATTGCTGCAGTTTACCAGCAACAGTCACTATTCTGTTACTGCATAATTTTTGTGCATGCAGTACCTGTGAGGTTATTCTGGAAAATATTCTGGATAGTATTTGTCATTGTTTTGGATTGTTGCAGTGACAATAAACATACATTTGCAGCAGGCAAGCATATTTGTCCACGCCTGTGTTGATAAGACTGATGAAAACTGGAAAAAATATCCTTTTAAGGTATATATGTATTTGCGGTTTTTCATGTATTAACTAGGGACAATCATGCAATTAACCGCAAATACAAATTTAATTGATTGACAGCCCTAGTACTAATGTAAACTAAAATGATTTGAATTATTATTCCTGTATAAAGTGAGGCATTCATGTATTCTTGGCAGGTTTTCTCTTGATTTAGGTGTAAGCTCATAAGCATGAATCGGTGAGTCAAGAAATGACTCTAGACTCTAGAAATACATTTTTGCGGTGTTTCTGCATTTAGTATTGTCCCTCAGAATTACTGGCGATGTGATATTCCCAGCCGTACTGTATATCACTTCCAGTAACTTAATAATTGGTCAAATTTTCCACACATGATTATCATTTTACATAGACTGCACACGTGCATTACAAGTCACACAAACTCCTCCAAATCAGGCTGGTCTCCATTCAAAACACTGAAAGTGAAGCATTTATTGTTTTGTGTAGACAGTAGTTCCAAACCTCTACAGTGGCCAAAAAAAAAAAAATCCTTATCATTAAAAAAATGAATAGATTAAAAATTACAAAAATGAATGCATCTTTAAAATCTTTCCAAATGTTAGCTCTTATTTACTCAGTTCAATGTATGTTCTTATTCAAGTTCATTTAGGTTTGAGGGATGTTTGGCTGCTCAGCATGAGTTTGTATAATTTTGCTTAGTCAGATAATTAAAAAGACAAAATGAGAGTATTGAAAATCGCCCTTTATGACATGCTATCTTATGTAAATGCCATAGTTTGATTATAACCATAATCCTTTCATGTTTATATACCTCATGAAAACACAATGTGACTTTCCCCACAAACTAATGTGCATCATAATTTGTTGCACAGAAAAGATGTGACCTGAAATGAAACCCAAATGATCTCTGGGACTCATGCAGGTTGAAATAGTTCCAAATCCATCCGTCCTGTGAGATTTTTAAGGTGACCTTTGTGTTCTGGGATGCACACACCTTGCCATAACTTGTGGTTAACATCTGCCCCTTCTCCACGCAGAGATATCACAGCTTGAACACTATTAGCAGAGAAATATGGGGACCGTGTGAGCCAAAGCAAAGCCTTTTGCACTGGGAAACTGCATGTTGGCAGTTCATAAAAAAAAATACAATTAGGGTTGAGATTTTGATGACTTCTTTACCCAGAAATCCTCCAAGCTTGTATTTGAGGGTCATCGAGTATCCATGTGTACAAGCATCTTAAATTAACCACATGGATATGCAAACAACATGCATGTATCCAGCTTATCTAAATACTTTATAACCATGCAGCTGTTATGTTGGCCTATCTCAACTGTCAAGAAGCGAATTGATGTTCAGACTAAGACCAGTGCAGTATTTCAGTACTGAGATGAGTTACATCGGGTTGTTTTTCTGATGAGGACAGGCTTGACATAACCTTGAAGAAGTCATTTGGAGATTCATCATATCCGTTTTGGTAAATTTCTGGTAAATGATACTATTGTACTATGAGCTATAATACAATTTCCCTTCCCAGCTTTGGAACCCAGGCTGTTATACAGTGTATAACATTAGTGTAATAGGGATGTGATGCCCTTTTCTGTTTCTCATGTCGTGATAAGTGTGCTGTTCTTAAATGGCATTCGCTGCTGGAAGCGGGGGGCTTTTAAACACAGAATCTCTCCATGTGGATCTTACTTAAGGCCACTGTACCGCAGCCCCCGCCTCCACTCCCGGAGAGATCTCAGCGCAAACCCACTGTAACAGAGTCTATAGACAATCACAGCGGCATTTTAATTTGTCCCACCGATATCTTATTTGCAGAGAAGGGACCCTGGAGGGGACTCAGCCCAAAAGAGCACACAACATTATTGAACCAGTCAAGGATCACATAAAGGGCTTAGTATTGATGCAGACGTGGCAGAGGGGTGACAGAGAAGTAAAAGCTTGGCTGGGGGGAGACAGAGGAGACAAAGGGAGATGGCGAAGAGGGATGAGGGCTCTAACATGGGAGATGTGCTGTGGGGAAGGATGAGATAGTCTCTACAAAGGAGCAAGGTTAGACAGGAGGAGAGAGGAGAAGAATAAGATGGTGAAGAGGAAAAGAGGGTTTTTTTAAAAATAGTAGTTCAAGAAACCTCACGCAATCAAAGAAGATCAGTGAAATTGGCTGTAATGCACCAGTCCTTGACTTTATACAGGACATTGGTTACACAGGAAGTGGTTCACATTTGATTAACAACTTTTAAGTTCTTTACTTTGCAGCATGCATCACAGATCTTTTGTATTCATTCTGGTGAGGTGAAGGACTGTATGCGGGGCGGATGAAATACCCTGAGTTAGCCATGCTGAGAAGTTTATCATCCAATAAAATTCATTTAAAAGCTGCTGAGTGAATTGGGTTTGGGTGGAGTGGGTGGGGAGCGTTTGAAAGTTAGCCTAATTCAATTTATTTTTGGCCAAAAGCCAGAGAGAGGCCCCCCGAAGGAGTGAGCTGTTGTAAATTACTAGACGCCTCACATCTGCTAGAGATCTAATACATATTTTTACATCGCAAAACTATCTTTTTTTAAGATTTGCAGTGTGCACCAAAATTAATCAACCCATAATATTCTATTGTATACTATGCCAATAAAAACTTTACCTCACCAAATGAAGATTAACATTAAACAATCAACGACTTCTTTGCCTCAACTTGTCATTCTAAAAGGTATTCTGATGTCACGGTGTAATAGCTGAAGTAAAATGACACCATCCACTTGGTAGATAGATTGGTTCCCTATAGGTGTTGTTTCCACTGTGCTGTTCAGTTTGCCGCCTAGCTGGATTTTCCCCAGAAAAGTCTAGGTCCTATTACTGCTCAAAGGAAGTGTTTCTGCCATTGCACAACCAAAACAGCAAGAGGCATTGTTTTCACGGGTTGCTATCCCCAGGTAACGGCAGAACAACTGGTATAACTGTGGGAGGTGGAAAGCCATAATTGCCAGATAGCAGAGTTGTTGCTGCCCACACCAGATACAGTCATCTGGCCCACACAACTTGTGGAATGAAGGCACTTGGGCAGTGCACTCCTGAACCGTGCTACCATGGGCCAGGAGTGGACCTGCCACAAGTATATGTAAACATATTGATGAGCCAGAGAAACATTTCTTATAGCCTGGCATGATGAACTACCTCTCACATTCACCATAACAGCGACAATCTATTGGAGCAGTCCACTGGCATAAAATAGAAAAGAAATGCTAGGGAGAGTGCTCCGTTTTGATCAGTTATGTGTTGCAACTACATTGATTCTGTGTCAGTTAATCAAAGCAATTCATACGTTCATTTTGATCTTGAAAATTAGTCTAGACTATTTTACATCTACCTTTGATTAGACATAAGAGATAGACATGGGACTAAACCTACACATCTTACGTCCAGTGTAGACTTACAGTCAGGTGTACGCCCAGTTGGTGCAACCTGCCCCCATATCTGAATCACGCATCTGTTCAATCGTATCTCTGCCATCTGCCATGTAAAACCAGCATGCATTGGGCTTTTAAGATTCTTTAGTTTTACCTTCATCCTGAAATGTTTTATAATATTATCATGTCATAATACATCTTAGATAAACTTAGAGGATACTTCCTGTAAGTGTATTGGATTTGCCAATTGAAAGGCAGGGGAAAGTCAGGCTCTAATCCCTCGTTTAAGCCATACACTATAGCGGAAAGCCATTAGGATAGACAGGTTGCTGACTCAATGCCTGCCTAAATCACCCAGGTAAAGCCTTGGCCGTCTGTTTCGTTTTGTAGGACAGATACATCAGTTTAAGCAGGTAGAGACCAATCAAACTACTGACAGATAAGCGCAAGCAGCCAAAGGTTGACTGCAGTTTGACAGGGGGAGATACCTAATCATGAGCTGGCACATCAGGCTGAGATTGTTTCATACTGGCCTCAGATTATTTATCATCAAACTTTATCTGCAAAACTCGTTCACACAGATCGGTGGGTACAGCAGAGAAAGCAGATAATAGTGCAGTGCAGTTCAGGATGATTCATCTCTTTCAGGCACTCTATGGTTTCACGTTAATTATCTCTTAGTCAGTGTACACAACATCAAGCTACACTGCACAATGAGAGAAAGAAGAAATCATATCCCGCGGCGACACAAATCATTTCAAATCATGTAGTAGCACTTACTCCAACACCAAACATAACCTCAACAAAAGCCTGTTCAAACTGCACTTAGTGTACAATTACTGACACAGGAGCTTTTATTTGAAAAGGACCACCTACAAAGCACCACCAGTCACATGGCATACTGTTAAACTGTAGTGCTGCATTTAATTTTCTTGGACTGAGAGCAGGGTCCTGTAAATGAATGTTTTACATTTGTTAAGTCTTTTACATTTTATCTGCATTATGTCCATATGTTATTGAGCATCAGTTTTCTCTTTTTTCCCCAATTAGCTTTAGTCATGTTTAACTCCCACTGTTGACTGAGACAGCCATGTATCTTCCCTGACTCACATGTGTCAGGAGAGAGATGTAATAGAAAGGTGTTATGTGGATTTTCTGCCGCCCAAAATCTTACACCCTGTTTGCACAGGCACCCTGACAAATTACTACCACAGCAACAAGGACGTCACTGTCTTTCCACTCACCAATGCTGTCAGTTGTATTCGATGTGCGCTGAACATGGGGGCCTAATTTATGATCATGGGTGTGTACAAAAAGGACTTGAACTGTGCACATGCCACTTTCTAAACATAAATTATTATCTTGAAACGGATGTTGATGGTTCAGTGTGTCAAGGTATTTAACAATTCCACTAATTGTGGAAAGAATTTAGCAGGGCTAGGTGATGACTGTGCATGGCAATGCTTACTATGCAGTGGCTGATTTAGAACTGTCAATGGCATGCTTCGGGTGGAGAGAATGTTCTGGGGCGGGAATGAGGACTTTATGTGCCATGATGATGACTGACTTCTGAGCGGATTTTGATACCCAAGAGCAATTCTCTTAGAATTGTGTACTGAATTGTGTCCAACTCAAGAGCGTTTAGCTGCCAGAAACTGACCAATACAAGTCAGTTTACAGGGTTTGATGAAATTAGGGTTTCTGGCAACCTAGCGCATCCTAGGAAAAAGTGACCATACAGATTGACTGTCAAGGTGGCTTTTTATGATCCATATCTATGTTTATCAATTGCTAGGCAGCCACCAAAATGGCTGTAGTGATTGTTACTGATGCGAAGGATAGAAGTAGTGGTGTAAAAGTTTGTATACAGAGGAGGAAAGGAACTTATGGTTGGGTTAAACAAGCATAGCACTTTTATTCAGAAGTCCACTGTTTGTGCTCAATGTGAAACCAGAAGTCAAAAGAGAGTCATTTAATGAACATAGGAAAGTTACATCACTTTATGTAAAAAAAGTTACCTATATTTCATAAATGTTTGGAAGTTACGGGGATAACAGAGTTATTTAAAGTCAAACCATGATGTTTTCCTGAACTTGAACAAATAGTTTTAGTACCTTAACCTAAGAAAGTTGTTTTAATACCTACACTTAACCAAACATTGAGTGTATGGCGAAGCTCCAGTACACCAGTGGCTGGTAAGCTGCAATGGTCATGTTGTTTTGGGAGTTTCTGGCAATCAACCTATTTAGTCGTTTTGGTATGACAATGTGTTAGGCAACCTGCAAGCTACAGAAGGAGTTTGCAGACAGGTTGGAGATTTCACAACCGTCCTTGTGCCTTTTGATGCCATCCTTGTGAGATAGCATCACTTCAAATGATCCAGCAATACATATGGTTGTAAAGTAAAGCATTTTGCAGCAACATTTGCTTTCCCGTAAGTTATCTCATATTGCAAACAGGGCAACACACAAGGATGAATTTTCTTTTGTAAATAAAAAGCATTCCATCACTTTCCATATTATGTGTGATGCAAAAGCCCTTGGTCTTTTCAATGTCAGATGGGGTTCTTTACCCATGACCACTCTAAAGCCACTGACAACAACTGACTTTGGATCTGTAACATTTGGATTTTTTTTTAATTTTTTTTTATGCAGGTTAAGAAGCCATGCTCAAAGATTTCAGTGCCATTCTGTGTGTTGACCATGAATATTTATGGCTAATATTTCTTGGCTAGTGATGAACTGCACTGAACAAGTATCGCTACCAGTAACTGGATTTCAGGTCTCTGCAGTGGAGGACAGTGGAGGCTTTACCCTGTGTCACCCGCATCCCCAAGAACTTAATTTATGTATTATGTACTCAAAGCTTTGGATCTCTTCTTTGGATAGTCTTTGAATGAAATTATTTACTCAATGCAAAATGTTTTATGGCAGTCCATCCAAAAGTTGTTGGGAAAATTCACCCTGATTTCTGAACTACCAGTGATTGGTTATGAATTATAAATCTATTTTTTGAAAGAACTATAGCCTGAAGGGAATAGACATTTAGTTTTTAAGGGTTGGGAAATATTTTTCATCCAATATAAGCACTCTAAATGCCTAATGCATCTGAATGAAAAGCTATCTCCCAAGGACACTGAAACTATTACTTCACTGACACCAAATTATCAGTTGCTCTTTATTTCCATTAGAGATAAGTAATTATTCACTTGGCCCTGTAGCAATCTCACACCTGTATGAAGATATTACATTTCAGTCCTAACAAGATGCATTCAGACTTTTATGCATCTCCTTTTCTGTAGGAGGAGGACACTAGTTTGAAATACTCGTCGACAAAGCAAATCAATATCTAATTACAAGCCGCACATTACGGTGCTTCGACAAGGGAATGGGGAGAGGCCTTCCCTTCCTTCTTAAACCAAAGGCTCAATAACACCTTGTAGATTATTTCTTCACCCATCATTTGCATGCTGCCCCAGTAATGGCCCCTCACTTTGAGAATCTATTACCATTTTTTGCCTTAAAGTCAGCACTTTTCAGAGGACGGAGATTTGTCTTGCTGCGGTCCATCACTCAGCCTAAGCTGCATTCGATTTACACCACAAAAAGGTAATAACATCGCCACTGAAGGTATGTTTGTCTTGCAGAAATTTAAGTGCCATTCTCTGGCTCCAATTGTTTAACAGACAGCTAATTTTGTACGGGTGAAGTGAATCACAGCGACCTATCAGCACTTACACTTAGTGTAAAGGAAGCATACGTAATATTCTATTCAACAATGGCTTTCGAAGAAGGTGATTCATGTCTGCCTTGAAAAAGTTATGAGTTAATGAATAAAAATTAGGGGGAATGGAACACTGTCAATTTCCTGCTTCCTGTCAGCCTTTAATATGAGTTAAAAAGTGATTGCCATAAAAAGCTCCTCTCTCAAACAGCACCTGATGTGATGAGCTCAAGAGAAATCAAATTGCCTCTGGATGGGCCTGACCAGATGGCACTCAGAATACTCCCACAGGGTGATAGCTGTCAGTCCATGGGGGATCACTATTACATCTGCTGTTCTAATTAAACAGTTGGGAAGGCAGTGACACCGGATCTAACAGAGTTCACTAAGCACTTCTGAGCGCATGGACCAGCTGTGCGGAGCATGGTTCTTTTTAAACAACATAATTCTGAAAACGGCACTGCACAGGTAAAGGGCAGATGAACCGCTGTCCTCTAAAGGACATCATAAAACATACATTTCATTATAGGCTGCAGTATTCATTACACCTGATCATTCTTGTATTCTTAGGGCTTTACCAGTAATGGAACCAAAATTTGGTTTTTAGGGACCAAAATTTGAGGGCAGATGAAAAGTTAACTGGTCATTACTAATGAAAAGTAATATTGTTGCCTTAAAAGACAGCTCAAGGTAGTTGCTATGGGAGTGTGCATGTGCAGTATGCATCATGGTAATCTGCACATTTGTTATTGAATGAACGCATAGAGGTAGGTATGTAGGCCAGATGATGGTTTTTATGAGCTGGTCAAGTGGCAACAACAAAAGTGAGACACAAACTTATAAAATTTTACCCCAAAAATTATTAATGGAATCAAATCAAACCAAATAATGTACAACCCTGATTCAAAAAAGCTTGGAAAATGTGTACCAGCAAAATGTGATGATTTGCTCACTCTTTTGGCATAAAGTCAATTGAAAAAGTACAAAGACAATTAATATTATGTTTTACCTCGTCAAATTCTGAATTGTATAATAGCTGCAAGTATCATACAAGTTGGAATGGGCAACAAAAGACAGTGAAAGTTGTGGAATGCTCGAAAAACACCTGTTTGGAACAGTTCACTGATAGAGGGTGTATAGAAGTATCATGACTGGATATGAAACTGGCATATTTGAAAGGCTCAGTCACGAGCAAGGACCGAATGAGGTTCAATACTTTGTGAAACATATGATGGTATAAAGGATATCACGACATGGCTCAGGAACACTTCACTTGCACAGTGCCAAACAAAACACATCCTAAGAAGTGCACTGCAACCTGGGAGCACACCAGGTTACACTGATGATTTACCCGCAGAGTGAGCAGAGAGAGTTGAATCACACCACAAACACAAGATGAAAGAGCACTGGTCATCAGTGAAGAGTCGGGGAATTACATTAAAATCAGCATCCTCAGGGAAGCAAACACGCGAGCAACACTTTGAGAGATCAGTTTGTGCGTGCTTCACATCAGACAGATGCTCTGTCGTAAAATTACTTTTTATCCAGCTTTAAAACAATTTCACAATCTGCTGCAAAGATCCTTGTTGTTTTACCTACATCTTTTGACTTACTAAAAGATTTAACTCATTGGAAGTCAAGACGTTTATACAACTCAACTGCATCTCATACCACGTCGCCTTGTTTTTCAATCCTGTCCCTGGGGGGACATGTTCTTCATGTTTTAAGATGTTTTCCTGTCTCAACATGCCAGGTTCAAATAATAGCTCATCATCAGGCTCTGTTGAAGCCTGATAACAATGCATCACTTTGAATCAGGTGTGTTGGGAAAGGGAAAAAACGAATAAATGCAGGTCAGGGGGCCCTCCACGGACAGGACTGAAAAACACAACCATAGCCTAGCCAGTTTATTGGCCATAACCATATTTCTCTAACATTATTGGCATAGTTGTCCAGAGATTTTTGAAACAAGTGCATTTATCCTGGCTAATTCTCAAGATGCCCCTGGCTACTCTGGTGACTCTAGATAACCTTGAGCTAATCACTGGCCCTTATGGTGGTGTCATCTAATCAGAATTACTGCCTTCTCAACTTCTAATGGTATTTCCTGTTTACAACATGGACAGTGATTTTGCTAGATTTTCAATATTATACATCACTAGAACCCATAGGTGGTCATTTGAGAGGGTTTGGGGGAAATAAAGCAAAAAAAAAAAAAAAAAAAAAGATTTCTGACAAACTGTAGTGATAAACGTGTTGGATGTTAATTTGGGACAAGTAAAATCCAAAATCTGAAAACAAAATACTGGCACATATACGCCTGTCCCCTGAAAGTTGATGAGCCAGTCAGTCACAGCCTAATTTTGTCAGTCAGGGTACATCACCCAAACAGAATAAAATAAGAGGCTTACAAAAATGCACATGGATTACAACTCAGTGAGGTTAGATACATTAACGGAACCATACATATGCTGCACTACTTAAAAGAAATCTAACAGAGACCATGCAATGGGGTTTAACAGATAAGAGAAGCTGCAACTGGGGGGCACCAAATCATAATCTGGCCTGTTTTTATTGACCAGCAAATCCAACTCGTCAGAAAAAAGAAAAATCAATACTCTATATAGATCACATTATCTTGATTTGCCTGAAAATGAACTAAATTGTGGTTTATTTCTACAGCTTCAACATGACCTGAACAGCAAAGCATCATCCGTCATCATCATCACAGGAGAATACAGAATTGATCAGCACTGATTATTCTTGACTTTGGTTATTTTTTTTAAAAAATGTTGTCCCCAAATACCAAGTTTGTTGCTTCAAATTTTGAGTGTTAAGTTATTAGTACTTTGAGAAGTCCACTCAACAGAAGCCCCACCTTGGATTCTGATACTTGACTCTGATCCATAAAGGAATGAACACAGGACCTTTGGGGGTATCAGGGCAATGATGTCCTTTGGGTTGTGGGGTGGGCACTCCATGGACCTTGGACTTGTTCTGGCATGTCACGCAGATGCTCAGTCAGATTGGGATCTGGGGAATTGGGAGGCTAGGCCTTGGGCTCTTTGTCAAGTAGTTTTTGTGGTGTGTCAGGGTGCACTGTCCTGCTGCGGAGGGCACTGACACTGGGGCATTCTGCTGCCATGAGGGGCTTGGTGTTGTCAAGTGAAGTCAAGTGTGTCAAGTAAACATGCCAATTCCAGGACCCAAGGTAGTCCACAAAACATTACATTGTGACATGATGATCTATGTTATTCATTTTCCCTGTTGTTTCTTTTAATGTTAAGGCCGATCAGTGGATAAGCATGACAAAATGTGAGCAATGGTTAAGACATTTATAAAACCCTGGTACAGCCCAGCAGACATAAAAAAAATCAATATTGTACTAGATGATCTTTACATATGTTCTAAATTTACACTTTATTCAATGTAATTACAGCGAAGACAACCCCCTTTACAGAAACAAATGAGACACAAATGTGACATACATAAATCTTGAGAATGTGACATTACGGTCTCATAAATCCTTTGCATCTGATCGAGCAACAGCCAAAGGTCATTGCAAACCTCTGCTGAGCAGCATCAGGTGTAAGAGATGGGACAGAGGCATTTTTGACATTTCCAATAAGTCACCACTGTCAATAGAGAAGGTATATAAAGTTCACACAATCTTTGGTGAGGATTAAGCTGGGTACAGTCATGTTTCGACGGCTCCATCTATCAAGTACTAAAAGTGAAGCAGATATGCATTGGGTCATCCCTCTCCTTGTCACACCATAAGAGTAGGCGAGTGTGTACATAAATCTTCACCCTGTTTGCCACAGAGAATTAGCCTGACGCTTTGTAATGATCCCATAGCAACAGACGCTTCTCTTGATATTTATAAATTGATGATTATACGTGCTACATCATCTGATTATGCATGTCGACTGTTGCTCTCCAAACACTGGCACAGCTCAGGCAGGAAACAGTGTTTATCTAAGTATGATATCCCCTGCATGTGTAGGATGCATTATACTAAGTACTTAGACTTGATGTAACTAGACAATGGACACAACCCACACACACACACATGCATACATATACATAGATATGTATATGTGTGTGTGTGTGTGTGTGATGTCCTTAAAACACAGTACACAAGCCTTTTACATTTATCTTTTCATAAAACACTAAAAGGATGTGCTCCCAGTGCTTTCCCCTGTGGTATTGAATACCGATATTTTTCACGGTATTGCTGTGAAATAGAAATTCTAGTATTGTGACAACATTACCACAAAAAGAAATGCTGTCGGGTCAGTCAATAAAGGCAAACACAGATCCTGAAAGCTGACTAGGCCTCAATATCTTCCATGTCCTCCCTGAAATCTTCCTCAATGTCTTCATCACTCTCCAAAGCCTTACTGGTTAATCACTGGCTGAGGTACACCAAGGTTTTGAGGTTGTTGTTTGTCACTGATCTCCTTTGGCTGGACAGCACCAGCTTGTTCGTTCACCATCTGCTGAGTTTATGCTGACTTCTGTGTATTGCCAAGACACTCAGTACAGAGGGTCTCTCCTGCAGCCCGTTCCAGAACACATCGAAGTCAACCACTCCACAAGCTGAAGTGGTGCTGGACTCAGGCAGTTGAAATAAGCATCAAATTCATCTTCAGGGACTGAATTGAAGACTGAGAATGCATTTGACAAGGACCACACACCCATACATATTGAATGAAATTAATGGTAGGCTGTCCAGCTGTGCTCTTTGTGCTCTCTCTGTCCTGTAATAAAATAGACCACATTCAAAACCCTTCCTTATTTACGTGCCACCACAGTTGTTGGTAATGCATCATCACTTTGCTCGCAGTAATATAGCATGTTTACCCGGCCGAGCCGAGGGGTTGAAAGACCCTGGGTCTACTGTAGATTCAGTTGAAAATAGCAGGACTATGGTGATTGGTCAGATTTGTGGGAAAGTTGCAGTGATTGGACAAAACTGCAAGGTCGCAAAGAATTCACAGTGATCGGGTGAATTTGGTGCGATTGGGTTCATTGCAAAATACTTTAGGGACTGAAGAATGAAGAGCTATGACAAACTGGTACCATATCGCAGTACAACCCCATGAGTTATAGGCACAGCTCTGTCTGTCCACAGTTAATCCAAACACAACTGTGTATTTTTACCAATTATGGTGAGCATGTTAGTGTTTGGACCAAAGAACATGCTAATAGACATCTGAGAACTGGATAGTGGCTGGAGGACATTATATGGATATTGAAATTTGCTGGACTATTGAGTAGCAGTTAGTGGGATATTAGTCAGTATGACATATAATGATTAAAAAAATATATGTGTTATTTCATAATGTTTTAATACTTAGGATCTATAAATATTCCAGAGAGAAACCAGTAGCACTGCATTACCCCCGAATATAGGTGCTGATTAAATAACCCATTAATTCAATTAATACTGAAAAAAAGTACTCACCTTTATGTGAAGCAGGTTTAATATATTCCTTGTCTCAGCACACTCAGATGAAACAATGATGTGTGTGACCTCCTGTAGAGATATCCAGTTACACATAATGCCACTAAATAATGATATCATTGCTTAAAAGTGGCAATGACAACCAAGCCTGGGTTGCTCTGACATGATTTAGCTGTGATATGTGCGGCAAACACACAGTGTGTTGCTACAGGCACAATGACTGACCTTGTTATCGCCAGCTCTCGTTGGTATTTCCCAGCAAACCAAAGAGTTCTCCTGGTCAGCACTTCTCTCTTTACAAAAAGTCCATTCACAGCTCCCCAAGTGGGCAAAAAGGTTTTTTGTATTTTAATAAGCCACCAAATTTAGACACATGCACAGTTCTCCTTCATCTGGGAAACTGTGCTCAGAGTAAGATAAAAGGCAGCAAGGCTCAGATGTCATTTACAATAATCACAAAGCCTGGGGTGTGAATTTGCTAATTTGCAGCAATTAAGTCCAAATCTTTTAAACCTGTCCGGAACTTCACCAGTTAATTCTTCAGCAGATGTTGTTGTAATCTTTAAGGGACCATAAGCGCGTGTGCAAAGATTAGGCTTGTACAAAACACTGTTAAAAGAATTATGCTTAGTGTGGACTTATTAATGTGCTAATTTTGCTGTGATGCATTTTGCAGAGGACGTGTTTCATTTCTAAACAGCTTCTTTAACAGACATTGTAACTGAATTATTCATAGCTTATGAAATGTCATATAGTTGAAACAGATGCTGAAGGAGAATTTAGCTGCAGCCGAGCGTTACAGAGCTCTGCAGTTGTTTCAGATGCAGCAGCGGTCACAGTGAGTGATGTAGAAATGATTAACGTGTATCAGTAGAAGGTGCAATACTAGCACCATGAGTGCTGATCACAATCAGCAAATGATAAACATGATTGAGATGAGCTCAGGAATCCCACATGATACATCTTTGGTGATAGATACATTTAAGAGGAGTCCTGTTTTAAGCAGCCTATCAAACAGATGCATGTGTATCATGAGGGTCCGGTATGTGGTGGTTTGGGCACTCTTAATGATAAAGAAGAGCAGGATGGAGACGGGTGATTTCCTTGCTTCACAACCATAACAACACTTCCTTGTTCTGACTCACATTTGACTAACTAGCCAATCAGAAGCTAGAAGGACTGAGGTAAATGTTTTGTAACCCAAAAGGAACATTCTTAGTCTTATCTGTGCTAGCGAAAAGATTTAAACATGAAAATATGTAAATAATAATAATGGTCAACATAAATAAGTAAATATCATCTGAGTAAACATTAACACATTTTTTAAAATAAATCTACTCTGGCCTCCTAAAATGGCATGTATCACTGTTCCCATTGGGGAAACAGTGCTTTAATCTTGGGAAAACATTGTGCGTTGACCTAAAGTAACTACATTACTTACATAACATCAGTTAGAAATGTACTTTCACTAGACACACAACTTAATCTAACTTCATTGTGTACGTGGTGCAATTCCACTATTTCAGTTAGTAAGTTCGTTATTATAAGAGTGAAAGTCCTGTGCTTGTTGGAACCAACCATCCACAAAAACCTCCTTGACATGCTGCTCCTAATACCACTTCGCCTGAATGCCTCTGTTGCAGCCGTAGTGCTTATTATGAACACTAGATGTTGCCACCTCCATAGCTTCTTTCACAAGTGACCTATATCTTCCTTTTTTTTCAGATGAGGACACGAAAATAACACTGCCCTGGAAAGATCCTGCTGTTTTCATCCCAAAGTCACAGTCATGTCAATTGCCACCAGAGCTTATTTTGTATGCTCGACGAATTCATCTGCTTTTGAATGTATTTTGTGGCAGGGATAAAGTGGGATGCTGCTGCAGCACTACAGGCATCAACACTCCATATGCAGAGGGGTCAGTCGCAATCCATTGGAAAAAAAAGAAAAGCTATGTTCAATCTTTCCCACTAAATTACCTTGGCAGATATCAAACAGAGTCCTTCACTCCTGCTGAATGATAATTGTAGCTGGCTGCCAGGACCAATCCTCTGGGGGTCATCTGTGGCAGAGAGGCTGGATGCTGTGAAGAAATTACCACTGCCTCCCTGTCCCTCTCCCTTTTCTTTTTTTTCTCTCCTCCGTCTGCCTTGCATTCATAACACACAGCCTGGGAGGCAGCTCAATACAATCATACATCTTAAACAGATAATGACTCATGTGTAGCTGAAAAATGATCAATGACCTACATGTATTAGGTATTTCAGAGAAGGAAATGAGGCCTAATTGACCTTCATACATATCTAGTTGTACTCCGAGTCACATTTGTAAAAGCGTGGTGTCAGCTTTTTTCACAGCTAGATGAGACATCTTCCAGAAACCACTGTTTAAAGTGTGAAACCACTGGAAGTTTTGATATCATATAGGCCAACAAAACCAGGTATTTCAAGGTTGTGGTTAACGATTATGGCTTTAAAGAAGGAAACACAGAGAAGTGGTATGATAAATGAAAAATCTTCCTACAGGAGACGACTGCCGTGTTCACTGTGAAGCCAGAAGTCAACGCTGAGTTGTTTCAAATTACCAATGTATTCAAGTGATGTCAAGTAAGTATTTTTACAAAGAAAAATAGTGATTTTAACCCAAAACAATATTTTCCTAAACCATACCGAGGTTTTTCTTTCCTAAACCTAGCCACACTGCGACCAGAGGAAGGTCGTCACGTGTGGCTGTTGTATTGCAAAGATCAGGTTGTTTTGGGAAGGATAATATATGTGTTTGTGGGATACACTGACAATTGTCCTGTTCAGTTGTTATTTATGGGTCTTGTTTGAGACTTTGTTGAACTGAGTGATATTTGCTCATAAACCTTTGTAGGCCATTCAAGCACAGCACTGCCAAAACATGACATTGAAATAGAAGCTAAAGGATTGTAAAATTACAACATAAAGACATGAAAAGCTTCAACACATCTGTGGTTGGCAGAAATGTACATTGCCAACAGAAAACATGGTTGCCCACATCTACAGCAGTGTTTTAAACTGAATGTACACAATTAAATGCATAGCTTAGCTAAGTGACTTTCATTAAGATAAGTTGGAAATGCTTGCACCTTTTTGGTTGTACTCCGGCATAGCAGTGCTTTGACTAATATGCTTATATCAGCATGCTGAAATCCTGCCCCTGAAAGCTCGTTTTTAAGACATTTGAATAAAACTTAAGCACAGCTTTCAGGGGATGACGCTTAAACGGTCACATGGGGAGTTTACTATTATGGGTGATGTGTCTGGTGCTTGGCAGAATGAGCATAAGATAAAACGTTTCATAAAAAGTGATGCACTGAGGCACTTTTAAGGCTTTAGAAACACTAGGTAAGTGGGTTAATCTATAATAACAGTTTTAGTAGTAATGCTTTGAATCACTAACTAACATCTTCCAAAATGATTGAAACAACGTACAAATTGTTCTTAGAAAGAGTATTAGCATTGCCTGTCCTGGTTGGGTGACAGATCTAGTGCATGTCGTTCAGATAATTTAGGCAAGGTGTCAAAGGAGCTACGAATAATGTGGATATTGCACAGATGTCTTATCAATATGCACAGTGTCTGGACTCTAGATTGGACATAGAAATGACATATTTCTCCAAAAATATATCGTTAGCATTCAGCTGTGTCACAGATTAAGTTTGTCATACACTCTGAGCCTGTGATTCACTCACAAGTGATGTTATTTTCAGCTAAAATACATTTTAGACATTTGTTTCATTGTACACTTTTGAATGATGCCCTTTATTCTCAGTGCTGAACACTGGAACACTGGAAGTGCATGCAGGAAGCTTCATAAGCAACTGTCAAATCTGTCTCTGGGGACAGTGTATTTTTGGTCCCTGTCAAACTTTCAGCAGCATTCCTTGGAGGGATACTGAGTGGACATAAATTGAAATGAGGGCAAAAGCTAAAGGATAGTGTCACATTTTAAAACAAAGGTGACCAGTGATGAGTTGTCATCAGCTAGTCTTACCATTTAAAATATCTCCTGTAATTGCTTTTACAAAGCACTCCGAGTCTCAAATGATCCATGAAACCAGTGCAGAGAAGCTTATCAAAGTAGACTGACACAAAAAAAAAAACACAGAAACTTCTCCGTCCTTGTAATCTTAATTTGTATGCCCCTTGTGTAGTCACCTTTTAGATTTCACTTTCTCCCATATTTAGCAAACTTTAAGTTAAGCCGACAGAATAAAAAGGGACCTTCATTTCAACTATATAATAGGAAGAGACCCTTTCTAAATGGCAAAATGAATCTGTGATCGACCAGCTGCACATTAATGCGCACATATTCAGTCCCGTAACAAAGCCTGAGACCAAATGTCTATACCTGTTACAGACGCAATTTATACACATCAGTTGTTTGCCCCGGCCGGTCGATAGAGAGCTCAGGATCACCTTATGACATGTAAATGAGGGTCCTATAGTGTCACAAGACAAGCAAGGCTAAATGAGCCATATCATTTTCCATCACTTGATTCTGGCAATCCCTATAGAAACACCACTGCTGCTGAAAAGTCGTCATGCTTCCACTGAGACTAGACTGCTGATGTACCATCCACAGGGCTGCATTTATTTCTCTGATTTTCAGTTACATAATGTAGATTTTTTTTTTTAGTTTTCTGTTTGACCATGAAATAATTCTAACATAAAACCAATGTGACTTTTGTGTTTATTTGTTTACTTTGTAATTAAAAGGAATAGTTTGAGCTTGGAAAATAAGCTTGGGGAATTAGCAGTGAGGATGGATATCCTTCTCTGGAGACGTGGCCCTACCACCTTTTAAAAGCATGATCTGTTAAAAAAGCAAAAAAAAAACAACAGAAAACAGAAAAACAGCCTGAACCGACAAGTGCAATCACCAGAAGTAAAAAAGCTAACGTTGGGCTAAAAAAAAACAAAAAAAACCTACACTGCGGTCCCGTGACTTCAACACCATCACCACCAAGCATCTTACTATGTTATAGCTCACACGCTTGTATCATAAATTGATCAATTGACAAGTTAGGTTGAAATAAGGGTTAGAAAGTTTGCAGTTGGAATCAGCCTGTAAAGACAGACTAGTGAGTAGATAAGACTGTGTTTAGCTCAATGCCGTTAAATGTCAGTCAACTTCTGTAGTCTTAATTAACCACTAGCTAGCAACCACCTTTTTGAGACAGGTAAATGTGGCAGCTGCAGGACTGAGAAAAAGCTGACCAATCTGTGCTTTTCAGCCCGAATAGCACGGATTGGTCAGATGCCTTCATGTCTCATTCTGCCTGCGTCCCCCTCTGTCCCTGACTCCTCCGCGCATGCATTACGTTTCACTGCTGCTGGAAATATTCAGCACACTCCTCTGCAGAAACACAGAGTTGCAGGAGAAGACGTTCATTTGGTTACAATGGCCGATATAATGCAGCCAGCCTTACTTGTAACAGCTCACCCTGCTAAAAAAGCAAGGAAAAGAAAGCCTGAGGCAGAAATGGCTGCGACGAAAAAGGCTCTGGATAAAGAAAGAAGTCAGACCCGGGTCAACATCGGTGCAGCGTTTGAGCGTTGGAGACAACTGGGGCATGTGAAGGGCCTGAAAAGTGATGCAGAGGTTGCTCTCTTTATGTTGGACAGTTAATGATTTGTTTTGTTTCGGGGGGGATTGTTATTTTCATGAAAAATGTAAGGTTTGCCAACTTGGCTACGTTTGTAGCTTTTGTTAGCCCAATGCTAACGTTAGCTTCTTTGTGTGTCATTTTAGCCATGGCTAATGTGTCGGCCCAGTTTCCAGTGGATATGGTCCGCTGCGTTGCGGCTCCGATCCGGTTTTGCGCCGCCTTCCAGCAGTCCCCATTGGTTGCGGTTAGAGTCCGCCACGGCGCAGTACGGTAGACAGCTGACCTCACGACGCATGCTGGTGTCAATACGGAGTGTTTTATTTTGAAAAGTAACCGGGTGTTGTTTGTTATTTCGGCGCTTTACTTCCTGTCTGCTCCGTGCTAAATTCAGCTGAATTGCTGTGTCACGCTCCGGCATCTCCTTCTACCTGCTGAGTCCCATTGACAGATGCACATTCAAGTTTGTGGGGGCGTGGCTTTGGACGGAGCACTGGCGGGATGGGGGGAGAGGTGGAACTTAGAGGAGGTGCCACTTTCAAATCTTGCTAGCTCACTTGCTAGCTCTCCAGGACTGTAAACGCTAGCCTTAATTAATCAATTAGACATAATACAGGAAGTGCATCACGCTTTGAAGCCAATTTGACATAGTGGCCAAACTGTGTTACCACACCATATGGACTTCTTCCTTTCTTTCTTTTCTTACTTCTTTTTTTCTTAGGAAAAGGGAGGTTTATAAATCAGTGGCTTTTTAGGCACATCAACTTCCAAGAAGAAACATTTGAAGAGACCTTTTTTAAATTATTATGTCCTAACAGTTGTAAAATCCACTTATTTGCACAGGCATAATGACACTCAGAGAGTGATTGCACCACCCTGCATGCTAATGTAAGATATATTAAATTCTGCTGGCTTCCTGCTAGATGTATGTGGCTGCAACCATTGATGTATTGGTCAAACGCATCAGTCTCAATATAGTTTAATATAATCATGGGCTGTATGATGTAAAAACAGACTAAAGTCTCTGTTGCAAAACAAGTGGCTGGTTGCAGAATTTAACATAGCAGGCTATTAGTTGTAGTCTTTTTACTAACACGTCTTAAAAGCTGTTTTTCCAACCACAATTCTTAACAAAGGCAGACAAAGGCATGATAAATGAAGATGAAGAAAACAGACACAGATAAAAACAACTAGCATGCAATAACAGATTCAACAGCATCATCTAGATGTGTCAATCACTGGTGCAAAGCAAGACATAAATAACAATTAATAAAACAGTCCAAACAACTTTGCAGCCTCTAGATGTGAAAGCAGACAGGGCCAAAGACATTACCAAAGTAATTATTTTCATCAGCCCCGTGGAGAGTGAGAGTTTGGGCTCACTGTTTACTGTTTAACATACTACCAATCAAGGTGAAGCAGATTTGAGTTTCTGTACTCTCCATCTGTGAAAAAAGTTCCTGAATTCCCAGTCTGCTAAGCGGGGCTGTGGCTCAGGGGTAGCGCTGGTGTCTTGTTTACATAAGGTTGCTGGTTTAATTCCCCTGGTCTGCATGTCAAAATGTGCTTTGGCAAGATACTGAACCCAAAACTGCTCCTGATGTGCTGGTACACTGTATGTAAAAAAAAAAGAAAAAAAAAAAATACTGTAAGTTGCTCTAGACAAAAATGTCTGCTGAATGTCACTGAAAGCAGGGCTTAAACATTACTGTTTACTTTGGCTCCCCAATAAGACACATAAACTCTTTTTCCTTATTTAATTGTCATTTTAAATGCAGTTTCAGGTAGAGTTAAAACCCCCCTTGCTAGAGCCTAGGCAGTGGTAATGGGATGAAAATTTATGGCTGAGGACTCAGTAGGTATCAAACAGATGGCTCACAGTGGTGCTGGTGGATAGCGTAGGAAGGAAGGCACAGAGGATCACTGGGAGGGTGAGTTGGAGATGCTAGAAGGCTAGAAGAGGCGGCCATGTACCACTAGGAACTGATGAGCTATCATTTACCTGTCTATAATTAAACATGTTGCCAAGTTTCCTTAGGGTCTCTTGTTCAGGACAAATTTCAACTCAATCCAGTGAAAAGTTAGCAATTGAATATACATACAAGAAATCACTTAATGGCTGCAAGGGCAAAACTTAAAAAAAAAAAAAGTATTAAATTAATACGTATTGGGAGTAAAGCTTAGGGGTTTTGCAAGGTCTTGTGAATTAAATAGAAGTTTCAACATTTTTATTTTTATTTTGAGGAAATCCATGACATGAACTTGGAAAAGTATTGGGTTTTCGGTGAGTTGCTATGACAAATCTAGAATATTTTATATGTTTTACCGGCCTCAGTCCAAGGAGTACCTGGGCCAGAAGCTATTTTGCTGTACAGTCCAGAGACAAGTTATCAGCTTGCGATCAACTCGAGCAAGTCAAAGTAAAAGATCGAAGTACCAGTATTGTAGCATTAGGGAGACTTGCATGTAAGTGGAATACCACTGCATCATTACAATGTCAAATACATGCATGTATGTTTGCATCTACATGTATTCCCCTTTCACTATAAAACTTCTTCAGTCCATTTAGATAGAGCAAAATCAAGTGGTGTCCCTCTAAACAATTACCGTCCATAAAACTGCATAAAACTAATTTCGAGATAACTCATGAACTGCAACGTGAATACTTTCCACTAAAATGTTATGTTATGAGTTTACTACTACACCTTGTTAGCTTTGAAATATGTGTCAAACAAACATTAAGTATTCTGTCTCCTACTGTGCCTGGTCTTACAGTGACACCTAATGTCACAAGACAATAAGAGCTACATTTCCCCAACTTGTCAAGCCTCCATTTACATGAAAAAACACATGAAAAACCAAGGGAGGTCAGTTTGTCTTTCACTTTAAATAGTGGCGATTTTTTAACCCTTCTAAATATGCGAGGACAATATTGAACACAAAAGATCTCTCAGGAAGCCAGGAGAGGAATATAGGAGAGTAGAGAAGAAATTGTAAAATTGTCCATTCTTTTTTTTCTACCTTTCTGTTGATCAACTGACATTCTCTGAGATGAACTCTGCACAGGAGAGGAGATTGCTGGGAAAAATGCAAAGCTTAACAGTGAAGCTGACAACACTGAACAAAATCATCAAGACTCCCTTGCCGCCGGTGTTGTCTGCTCTCTTTTTTTCTCCCACTTGTCAGATGTACCTTTTCGTAAATGCCAACATTTAACATCAAGTATTTTTGAAAAGATAAAGGTGTTTTCATGTTTCATTCCCATCCTTTTTGTTAGTCTTCACTGGACGTTGGGGCTTCACTTATCCTTCTGTGAATATTAACATTAACGCTTGGTAAATCAATGAATGCCCGGATGGCCTGAATCCATTCATGCCCTTCATCGGGGCTTTAATGCCCTGATATTGACTCTTAACTTGAAACATGTTGGTTCATTCATGATTTCGTGAAGGATTTTAATCATGTATATCATCAGAGTGCCTCTGAATCCTTTCAGATCAACAGACTTTGAATGAGAGCTGTAGAAGAGCAAGGTTTTCTGCTTCTCCATAGCATCTGCTCTGGTTTATTTTCTAGTAATTGTTTTGTTATTACCAGCCATGACGGCATTAACTGGTGACACTTTCACCTTTTCCGTATGTGCGTTTGTGTCATCATTCCTGGTAAATATGGTTCTGAAGACACTGTGAAGCAGGAACTACCACAGAGGAGTATTTTTTTTAGGTGTTTTAAGCTTTGAAGACAATTTTATATAGTTCCCAAACCCTTTCCTTACAGTGTCACCTGATGCCTGAGGCCCATAAGCTTACATTATGAAAAACACTGCTGTAAATTTGTTTGCCAAGGCAGGAGGACAACTCTACGTAAAATATCTGTAGTTCTACCCTGGAAGTCAAACCTCTTATTGGCTTCCTGCACCACTGAGCAGCATTCACAGGAGTGAACACGGCTCTGGCTCCGATGTTGTATCCATATTTATTGTTATTAAATCAGTGGGTGCTACGGTCACACAACCGCTGGTCACGTGGGCAAGCCTGAGACAGAACAGTTACAAGACGAGGTAAAAGAGATGCAGAGATGCAGAGATGCGGAAGCTATTTGGAAGATCCAGGGAATTTTATAGCCAAAGTCGAACTTCCTTGGCTTCATGTGCCTCTGAGCAGCTGAATGGAGCCATTTCTCTTTGGACATACATGGTTTTCTCCTGTTCGCAGTCTTTGTGCTAAGCGAGGCAAACTGGCTGTAGCCAGCAGCTGCTTAGCAACAGAAGGTGAATGAGTAGTCACAATTTTCTCATCTAAATACAAGAAAGCAATTAAGCAGACTTTCCAAAATGTCAACTGAGTTCTCTAAAAGTGGTGTGCTAAAAATATGACGCCATATGTAATAAAATATAGATCACCAAAAAATCCAGTTCAACAATTTTCCTCTGATTATACAGACATACAACCCTTCTGCTGATTGGCTTTTCAATGGAGTGCTCTGTTCAGTGTACCACAACTGCAGCACTTTAGTATTTTCCATAATGCCTGGGTCTCTATACATCATAATCATCTCCATCTGGAAACAGATGTACAGTATCATCTGCCTGGCTATCATTTATTCAGTGCATTGCAAAATAGATGACTTTTCAAGTGCTTCTAAACAGACTGTCCGAACCCATCTGGCACAAAAAACAGCATAATGACAACTTTCTCTCGCTCTGTAATTCAGCGGGAGGATCATCTCGGCCCAACAATGATAGTTGTCATCATTCCAGAGGCTGCTTTGCATTTTTTATTGAGAACTTTTTGATTGTGAAAGTACATCCATAAGCGGTCCTTGCCATTGACATGATACATTTGGTTCATTGATTCTAACAAAATGGACACTCAAGTGTTTGATTAATATTATTATATTATGTTATTCTTTAATACAGGACTCTGGATCAATAAGAGGATCATTTCCAAGTTACAACTTTTTATAAAAAGGGCTTTGTCTTCCATTTGAACTATATGCATTTGTACAATTGAGGTTACAGACTGAATGTAGTAATTTCAACCCAAAGTATGATCTTCTCCTAGAGCTAACTGAGTGGTTTTGTATCTAAACCTGAAAATACTGTCATAATATCTTTGTCTATGTGTGTGCGTGTGGTTGTTTAAGCCTTCATCATTAAGTCAACACAAGACAAACAGATACATTCAATAAAGGTGTGTGTGCTGCTGTGTCCAGGTAGGTGTTAAACATCAGCTCAAATGTAGCCTGAATACGCCCCAACTGCTCTGCCTCCACATAAATAATGCCCAAAATAAACATCCACCACCAACAAACAGTCCCGAACAGGATACGCTTTATAATTTGAAATTAAAAGGGGGAAGTGGATTAAGCCATCTGAAATGGAGAGTGAGAAACCGAACGAATAACCCGTCAAACGCTGTGTCCGTTCAGATTACCTGCAGCCTGAGAAGCACATCTGCTCTTGATCCAATCAATTTGCTTTCTAATTAAGTTTGAAGGTGACGATCTGCACAACTACATGGGGATAAATCTCTCAACACCTGGTCAATATGAAGTGTCGAAAAAAAAAAAAAACCTGAGACAAAGCCAGACGAGGCCAGGAAATACTTTTTCCCCCCTTCTTTTAGTCGGCAGTGTGGGATATTCAGCCCCACACCTCGGCCCGGGTTTCATTAGGTTGCTTTGAAAAGACTACCTATTCATCAATAATACATGGAGGTAATGCTTCCTTTTGAGAATGAATGGGAAAACTAGGCCGCAGAAGCCTCAATCCATGCTCCTTTCTCTAACTTTAAAGACACTTGAAGATATTTAATTCAAAAGCAGAACACACCTCAGTCTTTGCTACAGAATATATTTTATGGTGAAACTAAGTGCCTTCTGATTCTCCTCTAAGTCACTATTTGCCTTTCATCTGCACTTCCCCGCTATTTCCCCAAGGTCTCTCTGCTCTCTTTCACACCCATAAAATATTGATCCTTAAATATTTATCCTGCAAACATCCACAGAGCCTGACCTGTATTCCCAAGTATATGTGAAATATTCACCTTTTGCTAAATAATTGATGGCAGCATCTGTGTTTCAGCACCTTTGTGAACCTTTTGGCGGGGGCCCTGCGCAGCCACTTGAGCATGTTTTACTGTGAAGGATCAAGCCTCGGAGCGACTGCAGTTCTTCGATAGCGACATAGTATAGCAAGCGTTTTAATTGGCCCCTCAGCTGAGAGTCGGGGGGAGGGTTAAAGGACTTGGAGTGTCAGAGATAGCGGCGTAAAGAGGTTAGCATGATGACCTCTAAGATGTTGATGAGGTTGTTTTTTAGGTGGGTAAGACAGCGTGGTAATAGGTTGGGGATGACGCTGTGGATGGTGTTGGGGGTGGGGAGGGGGTCAGTACTGACTGTCACCTATATGCTGCCCTCCTCAGTGGAAGTCACATTGATCCACTAGCTGCTTCAACAGCTAGTTAAGACATGGTAATTCTCCGCCGGCTCTGCAGTCACTGCAAAGGTCAACGGGAGCAGCAAATCCTGGCTTGAGCTGGAGGACCCACAGGATACCTGGTGTCTGTTCGCTTCCTCATGTAACAGAGTGGAACAACACTGTATGTGTGAATTATGCATGCTTGCCTCAGGGGTGGAGAAGAGTGCTAAAAGATCAAGCTCAAAAAGAATTGGTGCTGAAACTTTAGGAATTCTAGTAGAATGCTGCTTCTGTATTTCTTCGATCATGGTGCCCCCCGAGGCAGAAGTGTTTGTTCTCTCCACTCCGAGACCACCAGAGCTCTTTCTTTCCCACTGCCACCAGACTCCTAGACTCCAGCGGATAGGCGTTTACAACCACATTAAAAACATTCTACCTCATATTAATGTCCTGACTGTTTACATTTTGCACATGAGTAATTGTACGGTTGCACAGTTTATTATTATTATTATTATTATTATTATTATTATTATTATTACTGTTGTTGCTTTTTTCTCTATTTACATGTGCCTTGTAAAATTGTCTTGTTTCGTGTATTTCTGGTGTATATATTTCTTTTTTACATTGTTGCCACTCTGTGGACAACAAAGGAAGAATTTCATTGTACAGAGAAACATGTTTCCTTACTGTGCCTATGACAGTAAACACTAATTTGTGTGTTTAGGTTTCAAGCGAAGTGAGAGCTTCTGGGAGTATTTTAGACGGTTGCTCCCTGAAGATGCTGGGGTTGGCTACCAGCATACAGCATCTTCCTCGCTCGTGCTTACTTGTGTTTGTGCTTGATCGATTGGTTTTGGCTAGGTTAGGGAGGCAGGGTCAGCAGCAACTATTTGTTCATTTTTTTCACAGGGTTTAGTTAGATTACCGATTAGAAGTGATGATTTGGTTTTTGTTTGATATTTTGTCCTGTTTATTGTGCTTAGATCAGCTTGTAATGAGCAATTAAATCCAATAAATTAATCAATCTTCAACATTAAACAGTGAGCAAGTGGCAAGGAGCTCAGATTTCACAAAGGACAGATGCCGCTGCAGCAGAGTAACTGGTGCGTAAGGGACTTTTTTACAGACTAACTAACGACAACCTGTAGCTGCAACCTGATACTGAGATGAAAAGCAGACTAAAGAATATGAAATTGTGAGTCCTGACTTGGCACAATGAGCAGCATTTGTACTCGGACTGTGGGACTCCTCAATCCCAGCTCATAGCTCTGCACTCGGCCATAACGAATGCCATGGAACAATCTGCAATGCTGTTTTGTTTTTTGTTTTTTTCCAATTATAATACCACAACCTTCTTTCTAGAAGGGGTTGGCTTGTGCATCTGTTTTGGAAACGAATGAGAGGAAAGAGCACCATATTTTTAACACTAAGCTGTTGAGCTGTTAATGAAACCCCAACGCTATCTGACAATTATTCACGTTCAAAACCTCGCAGGAAGTTCAGTTTGAACTGACAGAAGGCTTTTAATGTGGAGGCTTTTAAGCTTGCGGGAGGAATTGCATTAATAGCAGCAGTGATCGGAAGAATGCCAAAGTAGTGACCTCGAATAATTAGAGTTTGAAAACAGTATCAGTGGGGTGAACCGAGTGGTGAGTGTCTGTTGCTGTACTGATTGTTGTTAAATTGTAAATGGTATAGACATTGTCAGGTGAACCTGGAGGAATAGTTTGTATTTGAGTAAATACTGACTAAAAAGGGTCAGGCTATGAGTTGAACTCAACTTTTAAAACAGGGAAATTAAAAATAAATGTCTGCCCCTTACAGAAGCCTCTTTTAGATAAAGTCTGTTTTCTACTACATTTGAGGTAAACAAGCTTATATTTGAAAAGCTGTGTTCAAATGCCTTATTTCCTGTTGACCAGGTTGCATTCATTATTTCTTTTATTTCTATCGATGGTTCCTGTGGTGTTTTTGTGCCAAGAAACGGACCTGTCAGTCAAACAGAATGGGCAGTACTAGGACTTACTGCACATTAGATTTCCTAGAAGAGTGGTCAGTACAGCCAAGCTCACTGCGCATGCTAATGCCGTTTCATAAATCCATTCAGAAAACAAATACACGCGGATCGAATGGTGAAATTGAATACACAGTAAACAGTGGTGTATTTGTTTCTAAATGTTAGGGATTACAGTGCTTTCCACCCACCCTCAATATTTTGCCTCAGCCTTTATTAGAAACCAGCTTTCATTTCTTTGCGTTGGCTTTTTTTATGTAAATATTGTCTTATATTTCATAATTAACAGTAAACACAATTATGAAAGGGTTTGTTGAGTGGAACTGTGAATAAATTGGGAATTAAAATGACAACACCATAGTGTAGTATATTATTATATCAACAAACAAACAAAGAACATATTGAGGTGCATACCGGATATACATTGTGTATGTACATTGTTAGTATATGTGTTATGATATTCAGTATGTGCAAAATGTAAAAAAGAAAAAGTCAAACACTTTCTTCATTTCCTTTATTAATTTGACTGTCTTGACTTTGAGGTGTTTTTTTCTTTTTCTTTTTAAGGTCAAGAGGTGTGAAGTGAAGTCTTATCTCCCCGCTGACTCCCACCCTGACTTACCCTACATGCATATTACTGCTTATTTATAGCCCCTCTTAGAGTCACTCGGGTGTGGACGAGAAATATATTCCATTACAGGTGCCTGGGCTCAGCTGCACCCCTTTTCTCTATTATGTGCCCTCATGTGTGCCTATACACAACACTTTATATATGTAAAAGGCAGCTAATGGATATACGAGTTGACAGCCAGGCCACTGTGGACATCACGGTACATGGTCGTCCTCAGCTCCCTGAAGGGCAGAACCAAACCAGCCCAGTCACGCCTACCAGCTCCCAAGAGACCCAGTGTCCTCTGATAAGAATCCACAGACTATTCCAAACCTGCTCATCAGTGGGCAGCTTTTAAACACTGGTTGGATAATGTAGTTATGATATACTCTCACCTGACTTGAAATGGAACCATCTGCACATTTGAGTCATGGGACCATGACGTCTGTGAGGTAATGGTAAGTAATGGATTGAGTGAGTCGAAAATAGTACTTTAACCATTGCAATGTGTGGTCCCTTTTTAGGGTAACAGTACTGTACTGTAACTGTTACTGTGTGTAAGAGTATGTTAACTGTGGTGTGGAAAATGGTACATATATCTAGATAACATGAATGTCTAAGTTTAGTTTATATGAAGTAAAAATGGCTGCTTAAGTGTTTCTTTTTTTAATCACAAATGTCTTTCTCCTTGTATTACCTTTACGCCAGTATCAGTGCCAAAAAAGCCTTCTTTTAGGCTTACTGGTATTTAAGAGTCTGCATCGTCCTTGAAAAAACATACACGACTCATCCTGCACTTGGGGGCATAGGTTCATTTTTAGTCCACTGAATGCTCCCAGTATTTTATGCTGCTGCCATGGATGTATGAAAAGAGGAAGGCTGCCAGAGGAGTGTGTTGCTAGGGAGTGGACCTCACGGATTATTGTTCAAAAACAGAACTTTATCCAGTGATTTGTGCGAAGCTGGGTCATGTTCTCTCTGCTCCTCCTCCGGTTGCTCTGCCTCGAGACGCTCAGTACACATAGCTTGTTACAAGAACAACTGCCGACAAACTGGAACCGAGCGAAGGTCTTGTTACAGTACCGAGGTGTTGCTTAAATAAGGGCTGCACTGCTGCTAAATGTACCCCGCCTGGCCAAAAATTTTTTATTGGATTTAAAGTGGCAATCTCAAAGACTTCTAGAAGAGGCAATTGCATTTTTCGGGCCTCACTGCTTCCCAGAGATCAAGTATCTCCTGTGTGACGTCTGCCAGTTGTTACTTGTCAGCTTTCCCATGCTTCCATAACACCAAATGAAAGAGAAAAAAGGGGAATATTATCCTCTGAGACAGAAATTACACTTATTACACTTACTATTTACTGAATGAAAATTGGTTGCTATAAAAGTAAAGTAATGTACATACTAGGGTCGGGTGATTTCTGCTGAATTGGCATATGACAATGTCTACAGTAATGCATAAAACAAGGAAAGCCAAGGAAACTAAGCTAAGAAAACTGCGTGCAAAAACAGCCTGACTGAAAGAAACAGCGACCCGCGGGAAAAGAAACACTGCTGCCACGAATTTAACACATTTATGAGTGTCTTTGGTTCTCCTAACTAAGCTGGATTGATAAGAAAATAATAAAGAGGATGCGGAGATGTAATTCTAGTGCACTCAGCAGCAATGTACTTGTTTTGTAGCTAATGGCTAACCACCTAATGGCAGCAACAGTTGGCAGCAGTAATCAGTTACTCTCGCAATATGCTGCCTTGTAGTTGTTTGGAGTATGCATTCGACAGGTGGTAACTTCTTACATATTGCACCTTTAAAGGGCCACTTTGCATCATCAAATACTAATGCTTTGGGATTGTAAATTTGGTTGGCCACCAACGTATCCGTATTTGATGAGTTGGGAATGAGTCAGCGAGGATGGAACAACATTCCCGCCTTGAACTTGGTTGTAGTCCACCTAACCTGCAAATCTTTGTGAGAGGAAATCTGTTTATTTTGGCACCCGGCGTTGTGAGAAGAGTTCCACTGTGGTCTGTGTTTCCGTGCTGCTGATCCACTCTTGCTTGCCTGGAGCTGTTGCTTGTTTATATCTGGTTTTACCTGTAGTCTGTCTGTGATTATAGCAGCCCCCATCCCTCAGCCACTACAGATTTATGTGTGTGATTTGACTGTCAACCTGCAGCTTATTTATTGACTTTTGACTTAGTGAATGTGTGTCAGTGGAGGCTGGTAGATGCAGAAGTGGTGGCTCCTCTGTTTTTGAAACATGAGAGGGAGATCAAAATATATATATAAAAAAAGTGATTAGCTAAAATAAAACATAATCAAATCTCAAAATCATTTATACAACGATTGTTCTCTCTTCTTTGAAAAAATCCATTATCTAATTTATGATTAAACCTTAAAAGAGGCACCTGCAGGCAGAGGAGTTTGTTGGAAAAATATTTAGCTGTTTATTATTGACATTTACCTGAGTTATAATTATTTGTAACTGCAAGGAAGCTGCTGTTTGTGAAAAACTGGTGAAGACGTCAGATGGATTTCTCTGATTTCCTCGACAATGAGTCTGATGGGAAAGAATGGGTGAGCAAAGCCTTCGTGCACAGGTTAAAACGTATGTTACACCTGACTTATCTAACAATTGTATCTTCTTATGTATCCTATGGAGTAGAATAGAAAACAGCTTGCACAGTCATTCCAATGCTGTTGAGTTGAACTTTTTAATCATGAATCATTCGTGAAGTGGTTAATGTAAGCATACTAAGCATATACATTATATATATATATATAGATTTAATTAACATTAGTGAGTATTAGTGAGTACATATATATATATATATATATATATATATATATATATATATATGCACATACAGACATACTCACTAATGTTAATTTTGTGCTGGGTAAAAACTGCCAGCTGGCCAGCTGCAGGAGGTGAAGCTTGATAAAGATAAGACACCATCCTACATAATTCATTTAATGTGAAGCCATTTCTCTAAGTTACAAACACTTCATCAGAATCACTGAATGAAGCCACATTATATGGAAATTCAACTGACTGCAATAGAGGTTTCAGCTGTCAGTGCATTTTTTATCAGTGAAAAGTAGGGCTGGGTAGCAGGGAAAAAGAAGCCAACAAGTGTAGAACAACTTAATGCTGTGGGTTGGTTTTCCTCCTGTCCTCCCCAGTTTTTGGAGTCACTAGCCGCCACTGATCTGCATCATGCCCCACCAGCTGTTGCTTCTCTCCTTGACTGTTGAATATGTTCTGCATGTGAAATGCATCCGAACTTAACATGGATGGAGCTGTTGCAAACAAAACTGCTGAAGTCCACAAGTTATTCTTCCTCTCAATGTTTTTTGGCAGTTACTAGATATCTTTACGTTCATTACCACGATCCTCTAAGCTGCAGCAGAATGGCATGTAGACCAAGGAAACTAAAACAAGATAGAAACAGATCTGTGATCTGGCCAACAAAATGTATGTGGCTACCTGTAAATGAAAGGATCTCACAGGCTGGCCACGCTGGATACTGGGTATGTTAGCAGGGCCTGTGCATGGCGGTATGTCTTGCTTTCATTTCAGTGTCATTGTTAACAGGTTGGAGCAGCCACACTGGCTTTGTGAGTCATGCTTCTCAGGCACGTGTCAAGCGAGGCTGCAGCAGCGCTTCATCTGGAAATTGTAGTCTCTCCTATTTTTACCATAATGCGTGCTGTGCCTGGCAAAAATAGACCTGGAAACAACCTTACCAGCGCTTAAAAACACTTTTTCTTTTTCTATCCCTCCCTCCCCACTTTTTTCAGCAGGGTAAAGGAAAAACACATCATCAGTTTTGTTAACAATCATCGTACAAACTCCATGTGAAAACGATGGTATTGGCCTTCAAGGCCGTCAACAGAACTGCACCCATCTACCCCCGAACACTAGTCAGACCACACACCCCAGCGCTTCAATACATCAGATGGCCGGCTGGTAACACCATCGCTGAGAGCAAACAAAGGTCGCTTAGCGAAGTCATGACTCTTCTCTGTTCTGGCGCCTCAGTGGTGAAATGAGCTCCCGACCAATGTCACGACAGCAGAGTCACTTGCTATTTTCTGCAAAAGACTCAAGACTCACATATTCAGACTTCACCTCAATCCTGCATAGGATGACTCTCCCCCAGACATGGAACCTCTCAGGGTGCTCATGGGTACCTGGCATGGTCCTGGGCTATGAGGTGGGGCCTGCGTGGATCAGTCTTATTCTGTCTACAAACACGCAACCATTTAGGTAGCAGGGAAATTTAAACATCAGAATGTTTAAATTTACGTTCATCACTGCCAACAATTGTCTGGATTTGGATTAGTGACAATTATGTGAGCGCAATTATTTCAAAAGTAATTTAAAATGTGTTATTTAAAGTGACATTTAAATGATTCTCTCTTTGGATTCTAAAATTTAATGAGCACAAATTCATGTTGCTCATCTACCGATATGGGAAGGTTGCTTTAAAGTGTTGTGTTTGAAGAACACCTCTGAAAATGAATTTCTCACCACCTGGATCTCTAGAACATTTGATTTGTTATAGAGCAGATATATATGAGTAGCACTGCTGCCAACATTTTTTTTTGTGTATTATGTAATGAGTTCATTGCCTGAATTCTGTTCAGAAATAACATTTCTTTGAGTGGATGAAATGTATCACCCCGAAGTCACACAAGGGTAGCTGAATTATGTATAATTGTATTATGACTTTTTGTATTAAACCAGATATCAATCCTTTCTTTACCTTAACCCGGTGCTGCTTGTGCTTAAGCATAACTGTATAAAAGGTGAATCAGGCTGTGATCATGAGTAGTGGGTAGTGATTTGGTAATAGGAAAATAACTGAACAAATGTATCATCAGTGAACATGTCATTCATTAGTTACTTTACTTCCAAGTTTGTTGATTAACATCTCTTCATTGTGGTCAGAAAATGTAATTCAGTTGGCATTATGTTCGTGGGTGGCTGTAGCTCAAGAATTGGAGAGTTGGTGGTCCAATCCCCTGCCCCTCCACTCTACATATTGAAATATCTTGGGGCAAGATATTGATCCCCAATTTGCTCATGGTGGCCCCTCCATCGGTTCGTCAGTGTGTATGAATGGCTGTCTCTTCTGATGGGATGGCAGCCCTTCTGCTATCAGCCTTTTAGTGTGTATGTGGATGGATGAATGCTGACTTGTGTGTAAAAAAGAAAAAAAAACTTTGAATGGATGTTTAGACAAGAGAAGCACTTTGTGAATACACTTTTTTTCTTTTTTTTTTACCTTTCCTCAAAACATATTTCCTGTTGCTAATAACAACAACAACAACAGGGCTTTAACAACCTGACCAGTGTTCACTTCACCATTCAGTGCGTTCAATGTTGCGGCTGAGCGGTGTATATTTTTTTGTACATCACTGCGATCCATCAGATGTTTATTACAGTCTGACGTCTCTCAAAACTGACATCATACAATCTGACAAATGTTTAAACCACTTTATATCAGATACATTTTGACTGGTCTGACACACCTTGAACCTGTGGGATCAGTTATCAAACAACATGTAAATGCCCTAATGTCACCTTCTAATGTCACCCCCCCCCCCGGTGAATTCTTGATGATTTCACACTCATTTAGTTATGACAATCAATCGTCTCTCTTTTCCACGCATTATGGCGTAATCGATAGTGAAATTCTGATTCATAGAACCTCATTAAGGAGCAGCAATGTAAAGCACACATGATTCCATCTGAGATTAGGGTCATCTATCTATTTACCACATTAGAATTCCCTTTAGGTATTAATTCTTCATTGTGCTGATGTAGAAATTCATGTATAGTACCTTACAACAAAATGATATTTCCAAGGACTGAAGGAGTGATTACTCTGCATCAGGGAGGTTCATGAATAATTTCAGTGAGACCAGTTGTCTGAGGAACAGAACATGGAGAGATGGAGATAGGCTCAGTCTCTCCTGGATCTTATCAGGCCTGGAGGGCTGACATATATTAGGCGAAAGTGTGTAATAGACTAGCAATACTTTGCTTTGTCTAATACACTTAAGTCACTGAAGTTTTCTGCTAATCCCCTTAGAACAGTGCTGAGCTGTGAGATTGTTCTGTTTTAGTGGCCACAGTTGGTATTGCAGGATCGATTGATGGCAGCAGGCCCAAAAAAACACATTTTCACATGCTAATTCTTTGTAAAAAGAAACTGCTGTTTGGAGTTTTCAGGATGTCTTAAAATGACTAGAACAGGTATATCAGTTAATTATTTTATGGCCTATATTTGTCCTGGGAGCCAACAACTAAGATAGCAAACTATCTAGCTCTGCTGCCAATGGGAAAGTAAGTTAACACAGTAAGACAAGTCTTTGTCCCATTGGCTCCTGTCAAAAGTTGTCAAAAATTGAAGCAAAAAGCTTGTTTATTGACAGATTTTATAAAACTAGACTGCGCCACACACAGGCAGGCATGGTGTCCTTGGTTTTGGGTTAGGGTTAGAGACTCTCTGGCTTGTTTATATAGTCTACAGCACTTGATGTTGATGTACCGCAGAATCTGTTTACATTTTTAGGATATCAATTAAAACAGCCTGCTCTTTACTTTTTGATAATTAATCAAAGAACTCGACTTGAAAAATTGGTGCCCATTAATCACATCACTGTAGGCTTTGACAGGAGATTGCAAGATGTATTAGATCTGCTGATCACGGAACTACACACTCACTTTGTCTACTCGGGAAGTTGTCATATCAGTTATAATGCTTGACTTAATGAAACCAACATGTTTTATAATTTCTTGATAAAAATAGCTCAGGTGTATTTTGGTCCTGGCTGAAATTAGTGCAACGAGTGAGATGAGGCTGTCCAGGCAGCCTGGTATTCTGCCAGAGCCAGTCCAATTAGAGAGCTTAAATGTGAAACGACAAGTAATGGCAAACCCTCACCGTTTCTACGAATCACTGAACATCAAACTCTGTAACTGCTCTGGATGACAAACAAGCGCACATCCATGCGACCGTTTCTCACGGCAGAATTCTTTTCCTCTGATCAGTCCCGATCAGCGACCTGCACAACTAGCCACACTGAACGGCCCATCAACTGTCGCTGCCATAGTAATGGCGACACAGATGTCACGTCGGTGAAGTCAAGGACAGGATTGCGAGCCACCAAGAGTCATTTAAATTAATGAGTGGGTGACATGGAGAGGGCTTCCTCAGTCTGACAGTTAACCACATCTGACACTTATGTGGGTGCAGTGGGAGGGTTGGGGGGGTAAATTTGAGCCAGAGTTGGCAATGTTCTTTGGGAACGAGGCGATGTGATGCTGAGTGAGGCCATCCAAGAGAAAGGTCAAAGGAGATGATGAAAAAGATGAAATGAGGAAGGGCTCCTCGCCAGGAAGTGACAAGACATAAAGAGGAGGAGGAGGAGGTCGGGATCTTCACCACCACCACCAGCCCATCCTTCCATCACACACACACACACACACACACACACACACACACACACACACACTTCTCTCCTTCAACAATTGCCAATTATCAGATATGCTGACTTGGTTCTGTTCGCTTAAAGCTGTCAGTCACTGCAGATGGGCGGTTAACTGGCCCATTTATCCGACGTTGTCAGAGCTGTCGGTGGGAGAGAACACCCTTTTTGCTGATTTCTCTAACATTTCTTTCTCTTCAAGGTGTTCCACTTAAGTCTGATCTAGTAGTACTGGATGTCATGATAAGGAGAAAAGTTTATCCAGAAACTGTTACTACTGTTTGTGGAGACCTAAATGCGACCAAGCTGGCAGTTCTCAATTCTTTAGTCTTTATGTTCTTAATAGCCTTAAGTACCGAAGTGTTAGACAAAGAGAGACATTCTTGAACATGTGTGTGTTCCTTAAGCCTTACCACACGGGGGCTATCACAATAAGGTTTGGCCTAAGAACTGGAATACTATCAGAAAACTGAATGGCATGGTGTTCATTCAGGATCACCCTCCATCCAAGTTGATGGAAGTCCGTTCAGTAGTTTTTGTTCAGACAAAAACTACTGTACTTGGTTGCTGAAAAACCAACCAAGCAAGAGACAGACACGGATGAAAACATAACCTCCTTGGCGAATATGATAAAATTAAAATGAGCTGAGTTCATGAAATTAAACAAAATGTTGTTTTTGTTTTTTTTTCATTTGTGCATCTCAAGCCTACCAAACTCAGCAACCTGTCAGTCTCGTGCACACATTCCCTCTCTAAGCCACAGTTTAAAGCTAACTGTTGTCAAAGATAACAACAAACAAAAGAAAACATGACAGATCATATGTTTGCCAGATGTCTTACTCTGAACCAAAACGATGAGTTGTGTGATTAACCACCTGCACTGTTGCTAACAGGAAAAGCAAAAATCGCACCTGGCAGCATTTCTGTCCATGGTTAATATGTCTACATACAACACATGAAAACATATCAAACGGATACTTTCAACTTTGTTGCTGTGGATTTTACTTTTTGCAAAATACAATTGTAAGGTTCAATATATAAATGGCAGAAAAAAGACTGTTCTAGCTTTGATTTAAGTCAAATTGGACACTCAAGACTCTTGAGACTTGAGTCAGTCCAAGACTATGACCTTGATGACTCACTCTCTGATCACCCAAAATATTAAAGAGCTTGCTGCCAGCACAAGTGATTTACTGATTTGACAGAGCCGTATGTGAGCATCCACATGATAGAGTGCTAAATGGTAAAACTGTGTGACTCCAACCATGTTGATAATAAAGAGGTACTACGTAATGCAATACACTTAGCACATGCATAGCCAGGTAATAGCTTGGTGGAAACACACTGAACTTTCTGGAACTACTTTAGCCTGACTCATTAGGTTCATTAAAGTCAGGTTTTTAACTTGAATCCCTGCTTTTCTTACCCCGCTTTTTGAATCAGCCCCCTGGTTTTCCCTACCTTAGTTTATTGCTCTTGTGTTTTTGCTTTTTTATTGTCTTGTTCTTCACTGGATGTCAGCCTTATGTTATTAAAGCTCTATACATTCCTGCAACCTGCCTGTCCTGTGTCCTACATCAAGGTCCTCTTCGTCTTCTAAAATCTGACACAATCAGACAACTCACCATGGAATGACGAACATCTGATCAGTCGAACTTTGTGCCAAGTCAGTATTTGAGATGTGGAAACATTGACCTATACGTGGCACTATGAAGTGGTCATGGGATGAGAAGACTTATTTGAACTCACCCTTGGGGCACTGCTGATGAGTTTGTGTTTTTGAGATTTTTCAGTCTGGACCACAGCGATGGGCCGACAGAAAGATCGACACTGCCTCGAGCTACACTGCTGGAGTGGCTAAACACATCAGCTATACTCTGAACGAGTTGTAAATGGGAGAAAGCGCACGGAGCTTTTGGCTATGCAGCCTACACCAGCAGCCAGGTTGGATCTTGCATGATAACTCTGTGCCATCGATTAACAGCCCATTTCAAGAACCGGAGACCAGACAACAAACACTGAAGCTGCGGCTGCTCAAAATGTTTGCTCACTGCTGGTAAAAGGGTGTTTGTGTCCAGGGGACTCAGATACATAACAAGCTCTGATCTGGGTGCTTTCTATGGTTGCCATGATCACGCTGTGAGTAAAAAGTTCGACCTCCTATATAGTTTGCACATAAGCCAAGTCATTTCACCGCATCTATCAACATCATTTTGAAACATCTCCCATTTTTGAAGTTTTACTCCTTTTGAAATCATTTCTTCATTCACACCAGAGAGTGTCTGGAGACCTACTTTATAATTAAGAGTCCAATTCCACTCAGCTTCTCATGGATTCCCACTGTGTCTGAAACTCTATTAGATTTCACTATGACAGATGTCTTTGTAAATTCAAACCCATAATCCATCATGGGGCACTGCTGGTGTCTAGAGAAGCAGCTTCCTTGTTACTTTGAAGCAATCACTTTGGTAATTCGCAGCAGGTCTCGGGTCAAGTAGTGTTTGGATTGCAAATTGCTGAGAAGTAACAATATAGTTTGTGCTGAGACTCTCTGATGTAGACGTTTAAACTTTTCTACACTTTTATCAATTCTCCTCAAGGCCCCTGACAAATGGTCTGTGACATTACTGCCACCCTAGCATGGAAACAGTAAATGAAAATGACCTGGAAATAATGCATTTGTCTCTTTAAAGATACACTCTCACAGGGTACTTACAATGTTAAATATCACAGATATATAAGATATAACATATTTTTGGTTGAATAATGTCCATTTGGTTGCCATATTTCCCATCAGCACCAGTATCATAGATGCCTTTTTATGGTTCTGTGTTGGGAATTCAGAGCCCTTGGGTTTGGACAAATATAGTGGTCTAGGATAAATATAAAAAAAAAAAAAAATGTGACCACTGACTGGCACAAGAGAGGACTTATTGTTGACTCTTTTGTTTATATAAAACTACAAGTGTTTCCCTAATGTACCTCTGTATGCTCAATAATTCTAACTTTATTCATGTCATCTCATAGTTTTTACACACAGTAATGCGTATAATAAAACAAGATTGTATCGTGCTGATTATTCATTGCTTGTTTTTAGGTGGAGTTTGGCAAACCAACAAATGTCACGTTCACTCTCTCTTACCAAAAAGCACCATCTGTGTCTATGTGACTGTGAGACTACCATGTCTCTAGCAGAAAATGACAGACTGGTTGGCTCTTAGTAGAATTAGTGTGGATACAAAGGTGTTAGCCTTATTCTTCAGCAGTCTTTGACACCTGCTTGTACAACTATGGTTTTATCCTTTAGACCATAGGGTCTTAGTTTCCACAGAAGTCTTTTTTCCTCAGTTTTTTTTTTTTTTTTTTTTTTGCATTCCTACTTACCATCCTGTCATCAAATGACTCAGCGGCGTAATGTGTTTGTGATGTCTGTTTAGAAGAAATCACATCGCAGATCATCCGACACTTTGCAGGCTTGAGTGCCGCGCTGTTGTCAGGGCAACGAACAAAGCAATCATTTGCATAGAAAGCATGCTTATACATGTAAACAGAGTGAATAAGACACGCTTGGAACACACAGACTTTCTCATTTTCATCATTTTTGAGGACATTGCAAAGATGTTATTTTCCTGGACCATAACCTTAACCTATATCTGCACCCTAAAATCTAATGACTTCAGCCTTTTGGTCCTTACAAAGCTGTCAGACCCCACATCTTGGGTGGGCTCCCAGTTTCGGGAGCAAATATTAAAAACCAAAACCACACATACACATATTAACTCGATCCTTTCAAATACTGCTTGATGTCGAGGAGATTATATTAGCCACCTGTTGCTGCCTGGCATTTTGACAGTGCCTCCCAGTGAAACGGCGTCTCATATAAACTACGCAGTCGTGTCACCTGGCCCAGCGAAGAGAAATGAGAATTAAGGAGATTATTCCAAAAGATCAATCACAGTCTGTTGGTGTTTTCACACAGCTCCCTCTTTTAAAGGCTGCTCCGTGTCGCTTTCTTTGCACATGGCGAATCAAAAGTAACTGATCAAACAACAGATGCCTCGGAATGTTAATTGTGATTAGTGCATTGCCTAGTGACACAGGCTGGGATAATCATTATCTGGAAGTAGACAGGAAATAAATCATTCACAGGCATACATGAGGATACCACCCAGATCAAACTTGTGTAAGTGCTCTAGCCACAGACCCTGTAATTATCTACCCATATATTAAATATGAATATTCTCCATATGTGGCACAATCTATTAGACGCACAAGTCTTTGACGAAGGATGACAGGTGGAGTAATTGTGGCGACTGTGCTTCAGACAGCTCCTCCCGGCAGTACAGAGGGACGGCTGCATTACGATGCCGACTGTAGGCTTATTATTCCTGCTGGGCAAATGCACAGCCCACTCCGACGGCGTCCCAGTGGGACTAATTTACCACTGCATCATTTACAAGCCCCAGCTCCCCCCCAGACGCCGCAGCAGCCGGCTCTAACCAGCTTATGGCAGAGGCGTCTGTGCGCTCCGCCGCTGAGCCGGCTGGATTGATGATTGATTGGCGGATTGATTGATTATGATTCATGTGTTTGCCCGCTGCGTTTCAGGCCCAGTGTCTCTGCGATGGCTGGCAGCTCATTTGTTAACATTAGAGCCCGCGTCAGGGAAAAACTACTTTGCATTTTAAGCGGACAGCAGTTGGCAGTTCGTGTCAGCGGTGGCCGGAAGACTGCGTTAGCGCTCACGTTATGTCACCATATTCAGTGTTGGTGGGCCACTGCATTGCTGCTGAATGACTGTCAAATGGTGGGTTTTGTTTTAATCGTGCTTTTTTTTTAAACATGACTTGAATCATGTTGAATTTGAAGCAACCAGCAGCAACCCCAAATCCCAAAATGACATCCCCTCCCACTGATGATTCATTGTATCCACATTTTGGGCAGGTTGACATATTCTCTTTGTTTGGGAATTATTATGTAATTACCTTAAAATACCTTTTGTCTCAAATCGTTACTTTGAAAATCAAGTAGTCTGCAAACTGCTTTTAGTAGGAGTGGAGAGCAAATACAGGCAGCAAATTGAAAACTGAGACCAAGTTGAGTCCAACTTATTATCGAATGTTTTAAGCAAGTTGGCTGCTGCCACTCCAGCTGCGGAGAATACAGAGATATTATTCAACTGAATAAACAAACACTGTAAACAGTGCTATGCAGTAGGTTAAGCCATGTGAGATCCTGGACATGCATTAGTTGTGTTGTGTGTGTCTCTCTAGGCCATCAACTCCTCTGTGCCCTGATATCTGACCTTTCAAGTCCACCCCATCACTTTCTCTTTAATTGTTGGAGTGAACTTTGAGCTGATTCATTATTCCACCGCCTCAGTCCTGTGCAGCAGCACATCACATAATCCTGTTTATTTTTAGGCCGTTTAAAACAAAGCCTGCAAGACTCTCTGCACACCATTCGCTGCCTCTGTCTGGATTCTGTGACACAGGTCAGCACTGCCAATATTTGCACTATTAGCTAACATTTGCTAGCCAATGCTTGCGGCGTTTACTATTGTTAGCAATGTTAGCAAGTGCACAAACTGGCAACCACTTAAAGGGGCAGATGATCCAAACAGCAGTTGTGTTGTAATGTGAATATAATGGCAGGGAGGAAGTCAAGTGCCACATTCAGTGGCTGCATGTTATCAGCAGCACCTTTCAACAATGGACAAACCCAGCTGGGGCCGCCTGTGGACAAACCTATGTAAACTATATTTGCAGTCCTCATGTGACCCATAGAGAAAACCCCTCCAAACATTTCCATGCTTTAAAAGCAGCCAGAATAATTCCTGACCACATCAGTGTACTGGGTATGAAAAGATGAAACTATTATCCATCTTCTTATCTGGCTCTAAGAGTTATTCAGCTCACATGAAATCACAAAAAGTCCTTCTCTGGCTCAGCAGATTGACAGAATGCAGGTTGTCTGAGACTGTCTCAGACATGCTGTCAACTTCCAACACTCACAGTTTGCATTAAAGACTATACTGACACTGGAACTTTCAAATTGTTCGATGAAAGAGGTAATAATTGTGTACATTAAAAAGTATTCTTTGGGTCCTTGTGTGTCATGTGATCCTGCAAAATCAAATGTGGCCACTATCCTGAGATCTCCCCATAGAGCTATTCCTACAATCTGGGCGACCATCTACCATCATGGTGTGGAGCTGATGTATGCAGCTATAGAGGTTGCTGTAAGTAAATTGTGGTGCTGGTAAGACTGACATGATGAATTGTGTCCGTGTGAATGAATGATATGCAACAAAGTGCAGTTCAGTCTTGTCATCAGGCTAGTAATACCCTCCTCTTGGTCAAAGATGAATCTGGTGCTTCTGTTTCTCATGCACATCCTTGTTAGGAGATGACAAACAGAAGCTGTGTGTTGGCACACTGCAGCATACAGATGAGCAACAGAGGAGCAGATTCATTTGAGATGCAGTAGTGACTCAAACAAAATTAACCCTTTTGAAACAGAGCTCCCCCCCAGTGGCTCCCTGGTGGCCGCAGGAGATTGCTGTTTTACGTCATCTTGTTTAAATCAAACCAAACTGTTCATTGGCTTAGATAACTATTTAGCTTAGTTCGTATTTCGGGGAAATGAAGCATTGCAAGACACTGTAAGAACTGAAATCAAAATATTCAAAAATGCCAATGTTGGCACTGGCAAATTATTTTTACTGCAGAGGTCAGTGGGTTGAATTATTTAGTACCGCACCGTAGACATAATATCAGTGCAGGTATTTCAAGGTTAAATGTTGTCTTGTAATATCCATAAATACCAGTCTCAACATTAACTCCACTGATGGTCAGCAGCTACATATCCATGCATAATTTGTTATGTATTATTTACTTGTCTTTAAATTAATCCGCTGATTTAAAGAATTCACTCACATGCTTTGGAATATACAAAAGACGCTGCATGAATGTGTGTTGTTGACACTGGTCCCACTGGTAAATTGGGGTTTGAGGTTAGGATTTGCTGTGTCTGTGCCATAAGCAGCACATAACTGGGAGAGGGTATATAAGTTAATCATCCAGGTGTATTAATATTTATAATGGTAATACATATTATATCAGTCACCAATTATCAGGCAGCAGAGTGCTTCAGTAATTAGGTTTACACATATATATTGTATATTATACTCCCAAAGTGCAATCACATGCAGACAGAGTGAGTTGGAGACTAAAGTGTGGATATTTGTGTGATTGGCCGTCTGTCTCCCTCAGTCAGTCCTGTGATATAGTGTCTGGAGTGTGAGTGTGGATAAGCTCCAGCCTCCACATCTCTGAAAGGGATTAGTGGATGTAATTACGAGATGGATGGTCTATTACCTTGTTGTTAAACATTCACAATGACATTAATTTCGGTGGACGAAGCACAGACATGACTGGACACACAAGAGACTTTCTGGAGACTGATGATACTAATTATGTCAGCGTGGGGACGAAGATAGTCACAAACTTTGAACATTAGCAAACATCACAATTGCATGCATGCAGTGTTGTCAAAAGCACCCGAAAGTCATACAAGAGTAAAAGATATTGTGTGAATATTTTATTTTATTAAAAGTGAAAGTCACAAATATTCTGCCAACAACTGTATAATTGTACACTTGTACCAAATGTACAAGTATGTGTATAATGTTTTGTTTATTTGCGTAAGAATTCTAACAGTTGATTCCAGCTTCTACCAAGGTTTATTAGCCAATAGTGTAATGCTAAATTCTAATGGTAATGCTAATACAATCTTGGTAATTTGTTGGAAAAAAAAACAAACAAACAAACATAAAAACAGCTTCTACAGCACACTGTACTGCCCTAATATTATATACCAATAACAGCATTAAGGTTAGCTTATGCTAGCGATGCTAATTTTTGTTGTTAATATTGGTGCCATACGTCAATACATGGAATCTTTCCAACACAACACATACACTAATGCACATACTTACATGCTTTCTAAGTAAATAATTACCTTTTCACACAGAGTGTGTGTACAGTATACATCTTGGGTCTACATTTCCTTTCTTCCCATCCCTCACCTCTAAACAAGTGCTAAGTTGATGTGGTCCACAAGAATCCATTTTCATTGATTTTAGCTGCTGTTCTTCTCATTGTTATGTCCCCTGTCACTGTTTTCCATGGGCTCAGGCCCCTCCATGTTTCTCTGCCTCTTTACGTTGCCCCTGTGGGCATTTTGGAGCACAGCACCAAGCAGGTTCGCCCTGTAAACGGAGCTCAAGGTCATTGTTAGCTGTGGAAACTGTATACTAATAAAGCTGGAGCTGCAGCTGGAACAGCATGCTGCGATGCAGAGAGTGTTCTGCTAAATTCTCACCTTGTAAAGTCAAACAGCTGAGGGAGTCTGCTGTTCCTTTTCATTTGTTTTCTTTGTAAATATTCTGGGCATGAATTAAAACCCCTTATAAGCACAGGGAGCCATCATCTTACGCCTACTCTTTTTAAAATTTGGAATCAGCTACATTTTGGTATATATATATATATATATATATATATATATATATGGATTATTAGGAATCATCTGGATAAGCAGATGGTGGCACCAGTTCTCCAGCTGGACATAATAAAAAAAATATGTTTCTGTGTTTCTGTTTGTTGTAGTTGTGTATTCCAGTCACACAACAAAGCACATCATAGACATGCCGATCCACTAGAGGGCAGTGTTTGAGTGTGATGGGTTGACTCACCTAGACAAAAATGTATGAAGGTACCAGCATGGGGCCATAATGACAGAGGATAAACATAGTACAGACAGCCAGAAAGTCTGCAACAAGAAGAGGTTGGGCTTTCACTCAGGCCACCAATGTTGGAGTCCAGTGTGAGAAAAAATGTTTGACTGTGACTGTTTTGAGAAAGCAGTAACTTAAAGTAAAATCATGATATGTTGCTGAACCTAACCATGGAGCGTTTGTACCTTTATTTTGAAAGTACAAGCAGAGATTGCGTGTCAGTTATTGCTAATGATACTTTTGCTATTGCTAATGAGACCATGTTGTTTTCACAGGTTGGCGAGACCAAACACGACAGCGACACAGCGATGCATTACAGACGAGCGACAAACATCACATCAGATCTGTCTGAGCGGAAACAGCTTATCAGTCATGTTAGTTAAATGCTTGCTGCAACTTAAAGACCCCTTGCACTGTGGCAACAATAGACCATATTCAGATGAAGGCCCTTTTCCTCCGACATCACACTCAAATGTCACACTGCTGTGTTCTGGGCTATATTGTGTTCTGTCATATAAATGGGTGCAAATTGTTACCATTTCGCTGCTTCCTGATTGCTTAGCAAATCATAACACAACAACTTAATCTGAAATATCATCGGTATGATAACCAATTAGTTTTCATTTGACAACACCATTCAACTACATTCTAAGTGACGTTACTGTTCGATATGATGCTGTTTTGATGTAATTCAATTAGGGAAGGTGTAAATGATCAACACACACCTTGGAGACATTTGTCTAAACCTCTAAGTGAGACACACAGGATGTAATCAAACATCGCTGTTAGCGAGAAAGTTGCTAATGAGTTATCACCTATATTATTTTACCTTGAAATATATATATAATGAGCCTCAAGATCTAAACTATCCGTCATATTTTCAGTTGCTGACTCACTTGGGAAGCTGTAAAATGACAATTTGAATAAGGTGTGGATGCTACTATGTTCCGTGGGCAGAGTTCTTTAATCCTGGTCCTTTGGGCCCACTGCCTTGCATGTTTTAGATGTATTCCTGCCCCAACACACCCAACACACCCAATTCAATATATGGGTTGTTATCAGGCTTCAGTAGCGCGGAAAAAAACTGCTGCCGTACGTGCGCTGCTTTCTATGAATTTAAATTGTTGCAAATACATAAAAAGCTGTCTTGCAATCGAAAATGTTTCAGAAAAAAGTGTTAAATGTGTCATCGACCACCTGCGCTAGTTGCCTTCTTCAGCATTATATCGTTTGTTTTAGGGAGACTGGGCACTGGCAAAAGAAGGCAGTAAGTGTTAACATCTGTATTTATAAGGGTCATCTGAAATTACTTTGGCCCATCCAAAAATGAAATCCTGGCACCGTGCCTGGATTAGGGTTAGGATTGCATTTCATGTTTTATTGCTTACTTGACCATGGAGGGGGGTAGGTAGTGTGTCGTAGGTCAAACCGGCTGAGGATGGAGCCGCAGGCAGGAAGAGATTGTTGATGACAAAATAAAGCATTACTGAAACCAATAAGGGAAATTAAAATTGGCACTTCAGTCTAAAAATGAATAAAAAAGCTTAACGCTTGAGTTACGACTATCAGTCTGATGTAAATTACACAAAACTGGGCTGATGCCAGCTTTGGAGAGGCAGACTACACTGAGGATGGTTCACCACAGCAAAAACCCTTACAGCAAAAAATGATGTAGTTGACATGTGTGTCCCTGCGCTCTTAACTCACATGAATTAAGCGGAGGGCCCTCACCATCAATGCCTAGCCTGCCAACAATAGACCGTATTCATATGGCAGCCATTTTCCTCAGACAGAAAGCTCATGGGGGAAACTCAAATCAATTTGCAGGGGTCAGCACAACTAGAGTGCAATGGCTGAGCCTCGTCCTGGGTGAACCACCTTCTTGATCATGGTATCTCCCCAGTGGTATCTGGTTTTCAAATATGTTGTTTTAAATATGAAATATGTCCTAATATCTCTCCAATATCCTTTCACTATCATCTGTTCAGCATCTGATAAATCAGGGATTTGTTTGGTTTTTTTGGTACAATTTGCAACCGTGAACACAGCAGCATTAACATTATCCCAGCATTCAAGATCCCCACACAGTGTGACATCAGTGGAAAATGGCCACTATGAAAAAATGGCCTGCATGGCACTCAGCTTCACTGTAAAATGAAAAAAAAAAAAAAAAAAAAACATGATATGAAAAGCATTATGAACAAACAAATGACATGGGATGAAGGTGGGCAAGGGAACTGTGGCGTTTACCACACAAGGGTCAACCAATAGCCACAGCTGGAATAGAAGGAAATCAACTAATAAATGCTTTATTAAAAGAAACAAAGGGTGAACTATTCAAGTTATATAATAAGTTGTCTAAAATACATGCCAAACACCAAACACTACCTGCAGTAAACAGAGAAAAATAAAGTGATCAAAAGGCCAGCAGGTGTTTTATATAACCTGGCCCTGATCAGGGAATTTGCTGAGGAGGAGTCAGGCCTGGGGCTATGTTCACAAACTACACAGTACTGCATCCAATCACATTAGTGGAACCCAAAACACATCGGGCTCTTCTCATTTCTCCATTTTGTGCCTCCTACTCGCCTATGTCCTCCGTCCCCATGCCTGTGACCCCGAAATTGATCTCGGCACACCATATTAAGGGATGTCTCAGTTCCTAAAGTGCTCCTCAAGGAAAGGGGAGGCTTTTCCAGAGGAGCTATGAGCAAGAATGCAGTGGTGGACCCTTACCTGAAGTTTATTGAAACACACAGATGTCTCATTCCGTTAAATGCTTGGTGCCTCAACTCCCCCTCTCCTTGCATCTCGCCCTCACCTCCTCTGCTTGCAACCTGCGTGGGAGGGACTAAGAAGCGAGGAGAGGTGGCACAGGAAGGAGTCACGGATGTACAAACTGAGGAAAGACAAGAGGGGCGGACCAGTCACCTACATTAAGGTAGCGCAACAGACAGTAAATCACCAATTTCTACATAATGTTGCTTTAGATCAGTGAGTCTGGTGAAGAGCACCATGAATGGACTCTCTGCAGAAAGTCAATGGTGTGTTTCTACAGCCCTCAGCTCTCACTGACTTCCTGCAAAGACATTGAGCAAGAAGTCTGGACATTTGGATTCAGCTAAAGTGCAGATGTGCTGAATCTGAAGGGGAAAAGCAAAAAACAAAACACCGAACAAAGAAACACGATAACAAAGTTTGGGAAAGTTTTTAAAATGTATTGTCATTTTATAAAACACAAGGGGTTTTAAAAATAAAACTACATTTGAGGCCTTTGCGCTACATCTATTTTAGAAAATGGAGTGTAGATGATGAATTGAGCAGTCTCAGAGCCTTGGGGAATGAAGCTGCTCGATAGTGCTGTACCATACATTATCAATAGCTGTGTGGTTATGAGTGTAAAAATAGCACAGCAGGCATCAGTGTGTCCTAATGCCAATGCAGACATTTGAATGTACCTTGTTGAGTTCTGAATGTAAACATAGAAGCATTTGACTGACACTATGGACACTGGTTAATTCAAACATTTCAAATATAAAGATGAAGATGTGCAATGAATCCCTTTGCTGACATATTACCGAAGGCCCTGAAGCATACAGAATCAGCAGGTACTATCAGCATAAAAGGAAAGCTCCACAGCATCAGTTCAGTGTTACACCCACAGACAGGCTTTCTGCATTTGCAAAAAAATGCACATTCCACTCATCTGTGTTCAGCTATTGAACCTGAAAATGTATTCCACCTAATTATTTTAAAGATACCATCTCACCCACTTGCAAATGTCATTCTCCATGCCAGGCCAGTAATAATGTTATTTAATGTGGCCATGTGGGTTTCGTTCACTCCGCAGTGTCCACCAAAATGGCTGGAATGAACCACGCCAAATGTTTTCATTTTTTTTTTGCTTTTTCTGCACTGGACACAACAAGGTGCTCCAACAGGTTTCGTTTTGCACTTGCATATGTAGTACAGGTGCATTTCATTCCATATGGCTTGCATTAGTATCCTTAATCCTCCAGCTGTCCCCTCTTCTTCCAATTAAGGTAAAATGTTAAATGGACTGCATTCAGGTAACACTTTTCTAGCCTCACCACTCATCTGGAGCACCATTCTTAAGCACACTCACACACCGAGCCGAAGGGAGCAATTTGGGGTTCAGTACCAGGACACTTTGACACATACGCTGCTGGGGTCAGGGGTTGAACAACCGACTCTCTGATTGGTAGACAGCCGCTCTGCTCCCTGAGCCAGCCCATGCTTTTCTCTTTGCTGGTGAGCCCTTCAGGTTAGCAGTTATGGCGTTTCAGATACAGAACCTCTCGCGCAATTTGAAATCTATTTTAAACCACCCTTGCTGTCCTTTTCTCTGCACACGCCTCGAGCTGTCTCACTTATCTCCTCAAATAAATGGGCCAGAAATTTCTAGCTAAAAAAAAAAAGAGCAAGAATATTCTTTAAACATTGTGACCCTAGTTCTTTTTTTTATGATCTAAGCATGGCAGGCAGAGTGACACTTTGCGCAGGAAGTCATTCAAGTAAGGGAAATTGGGATCAGAGTACCATATTACATTACACAACAATACAATGTGATACAGTCGGTGTTTTCTTTTGGCACATGGCTTACCATTAAGATACAGTAATGGCCCTCCATGGAAAAAAGTCACTTATTATCACTGTCCAAAATCCTAAAAGCCCACAAAGTTGTGTCATGTTACCCTAACCCTTATTTGAATTTTCTATAAGGGACCAATGTGCTGTAGAAAATTCAAATCGCATAAAGGTTTCCTGTAGACCCCTGAAACAAAAGTTTCTAGAAGGATCTTTACATTTCGCAAGCAATATAATGAAATTTGCTCTCAGCATTTGCCCTATCCCCGACATCGTACATCGCCCAACTGCAGAACCTTGGTAAAGGGCACTGACAGGAGATTTAACCTGGTGTTTTAAACTGTGCGCCCAGAGAATCTACACACTTCACACAGAAAAGGCCCTAACCCAGCTAGGAATTGATTCTGGGACCTCCTTGCTCTGAGGCAACAGTGCAAACCACTGTGCCACTGTGCTGAACTGTAAAATGTGCATGTCACATTTGATGCTTGTTATGTGTATATTCATACTCTCTGCTTCTCTTCTGGTTGTCAGGCGACAGAGACCCTCCTTCTCACACTGTCTCAGTTGGGTTTTTCTATTTCTAGCAGTGTGTTGGTCCACACTTACTGTGAGATACACGTGATGCACACCAACCCACTATATTTGTTTATCCTCTAAGGCTATTCTTTTTAACCAGACATTCATACACAATTCAGTCAGTAGTCAAAAACCATAGGGGGCACATCTCTGGCCATGCCCCACCCCTTATTCCTTATTCCCAACACAAAAAACTGTTCTGTAAATGCAAGCTCAAGCTCAAATCATACATTGCTGTGTTCTGTGGTACAAGTCATATAAATGTAGGCCATCTTACAAATTGTTATTAACTCACTGCTTCCTGATTGATTTGCATATGAAGGGACAATGGATGGTTTAATATTTCAAGGTGAAACAACAGCTTTGATAACAGAAGCTAATGTCACTAGCTCGCTAATGTTACTGTGTGATACAATGCTGTTTTGATGCAACAGGATAATGAAAGGTGTATATGAATTCAGTGTTCACATTCACATTATCTTGTTTTACCATGAACACAGCAAATATTGTCAGATCACTTACCTTTTTCAGCATCACATTACCCCAGCATTCAAGTTGACCACCCCTGAGGAAAATCAGCACTGTGTGAATACGTTCCAATGTACATTTACAATCTTTGAATAGTGACGAGTTACCACCTTCCCTCATACACTACCACCTGTGATCACATGACTACAGTTCTATATTAAGTTCACAGCTGCAGAATCAGGTAAACCTCACTGAATGTCACCAGCCACTTAATGATTTAATGAGTTACAGCATAGTCTATTCAAAGAGCCAGCCTGATAAAAGCAGCTGTATTGTCTATTGCATCCATTTATTATTTTCATTGTTCCACATAATGATCGTGACTGACAGTAAAAGCTACGTGAAACCATGTGTCTAACGCCAAATGAATCCTTTACACGCTGCTCCTGGCAGAACACTGCTCTTGATTCATTAAGGCTAGTAGTTCACTCACTTCAAATAATAAACTAGTTTCATGTTGGAGTTCTCTCCATTATTCAAGAGCCCAAAATAATTCCATCTCACAGCTTCACTCTCATTTTCAGATTTGCTTTCTGTTATGGCTCACGTTGCATAATATGAGAAAAAAATAAATGGTAGCAGAGGATGTTTTATTAATGCAGATCTGCTGTTCTGTTTCTATACAGCGTTTCCTGATCGCAGAGACAAAGGCAAGCTAAAGCGGTGCCGGACCTGCAATGGGCCGAAATATCAAATGATATTTCCGCCACCTGACATATTGTTTTCCTCCACCTCATCTCCAACTGCACCAGGTGGCTGATTGATGATAGGTGGATCAAGGTCCGTTGTTTGTGGGGGCTCTCAGCAAGCAGCTGAAGTCTGGTCTCTTTGTTCACAGTTAGACCAGCACATCTCTGCCACTTACCCGCTTACCTCACTCCATAATGAAATTGCGTTCAGATAATGCAGTCAGGTCGCAGTGATCTGACCCCTACCGCAGAAATATGTAATTTCTCGGACTCCCAATGAAAATAAAAGAAGAGGAGTCTGAAGAGTGTTGTATGGGCAAAGCTGGGCAGAGCTGGGCATCATGGCCACCGCTCAGCTGGAGGCACAAACGCCTGGAGTCACATGTGACACAGAAGCCGTTGACCACTTGCAGGGGAGCTCATAGATGGCTTTTTAACTTGGGGGGGGGGTTAAAAACAGGATTTATCATCACTCCTACATCATGACTGTAGCAGAAACTCGTGGATGAAGCCACACTGTCACACCACTGTTGGGCGTTTATGTTCTGTTGCGTTGACTGCTGACTGGAGCTGGAGGGGAAACGTACTTTACTTCATGAATGCAATGTCAAAGCAAGGCGAAGTAGAAAGATGAGGGAGGGAGCCAGAGTCTCTTGTGAGTGCTGAGCTTACAGCGAAAGTGTAGTAGAGTGATCTGGCTGATGTCACCAAGAATGTGACAAATCTACCCACTTTACACAGGTATGTAGAAATGTGAAAATCGGCAGGACAAAATTCCCAAACCATTCTATTTAAAAATACAATCAAAAGTTTATCTGAAGAGGCAAAGAAAATCCATGTAAATATGGGAAACTGAATGTTGTTTTAATGTTGTATTATTATTTTTTTTTTTGCATTTAACCCAGCAGTGGGCAGCCAACATACAGCACCTCTGCATTCACATGATTCTTTGTCTGCTGTGAATTCTCTTACAGCCGAAGGGGTTTGGGTAAGTCAGGAGAAATTAGCATGTTCCTTGAGAGACCCAGATGTCAAGCGCTTCTGTATCATCGCCTCTGGTTGTGATAACAATGGACACAGGTCTCCGATGACACATTTAGACCAGCAGCTGGAGTTGGAGTCACATGTATTGTTTGATCTCCTCTACTGACAGAGATGTCATTCCAAGGGGAGGATTTCTTCTCACATGAGCTCAGAGAACTCAGACATGTTAAAGATAGACCTGTCAAGGGTTTGTGTGAGAGTCTGGTCGCAGGGGCAGCAGCTTCAGCAGCGAGCCCCGGATTTCCCTTTCCTCGGCCACGTCGGCTAACTCTGACTGGTGAATCTCCAGGCGCTCCCAGGCCAGAGAAGAGATATAATCCCTCCACCTGGTCCTGGGTATACCCCATCATTACAATATTTTAAATTAAATGAAAAATGGGGACAATTATGGTTTCACATTTATTGACTATGTTAACAGCTGTAATAAAACCATGGTGAAGGTTTCAATTAAAATAGGCAGCCTAAAGTATTAAAATGTTCCCTTTCAAGGTTTTGTATTACATCTGATGTTTCTGGACTGATATTATTGCTAATTCACATGTATTTGTCATTTAACTATTGAAGATGTTTAAGGTGGAGCTCATTTCAACTACTTTATATACTGTTGGCTAGTTTCATCTACAGCGATGCTTATGGTATAAGATCATTAAATGTTTGTAGTGTGGCTGTCTTGTGAGAACTACACTATATAAAGTTAGAAAAACAGCCTGTTTTCAGCTTTTTTACAATGCCTTGTCCAGCTAACCAAAAAATTTAATTAGCTTCAGAAGCAGAAGAATTTTCTCTACAAATAAAGGAAAAAAAGGAAAACTGTAATCTAATAAGGAACTAGAAACCAGTGTTGTCAGACAAATTGAGTAAAAGCACAACATTTGCCCATTTGTCTGATATATAGTCAAGCAGATGTATAACGTTTCCTCTCTGTGCTTTTTGATTTGAAGAGACACTTGTGGTGATGTTGTCAGCGCATCTCTGCTGTTGCAAGACGCCCTTCTGTTGGCCAAAATAAGCCGTATGTGATTGAGACATTAACTGGCAGGCTTCGCTACAGGGTCTTTTTTTTTTTTGCCTCACAAAGTATTATGTCATTTCTTGATATGTTTTTTAAGCATAGTTAAAACAGAGACAGTTCCAGTGAGAACTCCAGCCAGGACCGTCCCCCAAAACATGGACCTTACGGAAGAAGGTTGATTAAGAGGTTGTTGTTCCCAGTTGTTGATATTATAATGCATCTCTTGGCTGCCATGGCACTAAATTAAAGTCATAATCAACAACTAAAGGCTATTGTCTCTCCTAGTGTTTTTGTCATTGGGTGTTTTCTCCTCCCCTTGGTGGTCATGGTCATTGTAGTCAAACCTGCTTTTTTCATAGTACAGATATTTTCTAAAGCAGTTGTCAATTTGTTTTTACTGATGACTCGACCAGGAGTGTTTGATGTCCATCCGAGTCTGGTGGAGTTCCAGCTGTGATGTCCCCAGTCACATGACATGACCACCCTGCTGCCATCTGACAAAAGATACACAAGTATCCGCTGCCGTACCACCGGTCAACAGAGCTTCCTGAACTCATCATCAACACTCCACCATAAAACAATTCTTGTCTAGCATAAAGGGACTTAAAGAAAAAGACAATTAAATGAACATTTGAACATTTTGGTCTGCTGAAGATGAAAATTCAATTGAATTCATTTTGAGGTAAAATTTCAAGCAATGGAAATAATAAACAGTAACATCCACATCCCTAGCATCAGATGATGAGTCCCATGGAGCTTATGAAAGATTTCACACAGCTTTGAAGGCTCATTAAATAGCGTTTCTCATCTGGGGTGGTACAGCCCCCTAGGGTGCGTTCACAGAACGTTTGGGGGTGCTGGAGGCAATATATTTGGAGGTGGTGTTCTTGGGTAGCGTTTGTTTGAGATAAATTTACACCAAAGACTCAGGGTGGTATCAGTTGAAACTTTCAGCGTCTTGCAATAAATTGTGATCTACAACTTTTTAACAGTGTATCGTTTCCATAGCAACAACTATTTACTTCACTGTTTCTGCCAGCTCTGTGTGTTGCGGCGCCATGCTGTAACATTTCACCAACATGGCATCTACGTTGTCAGCTGGGGGAAATGGATGCTGTCTTCTTTAGGGTTTCATGTGGAGCAAATTAAGAGTTTTTTCCTCTGGAAAGTATTATATTTTATAATCATTTCTACCAAGGATATGCCAGGAAAAAGACTCCTGCACACTGTCCACTTCTTTGGATAACCTGATAAAGGTCTAAGTACCAAAATGTTCTCGTCATTAAACTTAATTGCAAGTGAGGTGGACAGTGTGCAGGAGTCTTTTTCCTGATTTCTCCTATCCGCCTGTTGACCTTAAGGTGTGCAAAAGCTGTACGCTGTGTACCAAGTATGTACTGTAATCACTGTTCTCACCTCATCATTACACATTTGAAGAAGTTATATTCTGCTGTCAGTCTTCCAGTGAAAGCAACTTAGAGTCTAGCATCCAAATAACAACTAGACAACAGCAGACGTCCTCACCTGACAAGCTGAGTCACATGAACACCATCAGCCAGCCTGATTCCAGCTCAGATTTGGGGGGGTGGGGGTGTACACCACTGAAACTTTTCCCTGCAGTGTTCTCAAATGGTTTTGTCTGGTTGTGAATCTTTACTTACTTTTCATACCGCTGGGCATCATGTAGGTCAAATATGCCCAGCATTGACTGCCTCACGGGCAGATGGAGCAAAGATTCAGCCAGGCTATCCTCGAAGTCCAAGTATGCTTAGACCTGATTGCTGCAGGCACAGTGCAACTGAGAATAACCTCTGTGCCACCTGAAATGGAGTAACTGACGAAGAACCACCAAGTGCGGGGCTCTCGTTACATTCAATGCAAGTTAGCTTATTTCGTAAGACAGTTAAGATAATCAGGCCTACAGTGTGGGATAGCCTATATATCTTTCTGCTTTCCAGTAACCTCAGATGATTTCCCTGGTGGGCTGCTCGTGTTGTCTGTTGGAACAAATAAATGACAGTAGAGAACCATATTGCATATTACACTCTCTCTCTCTCTCTCTCTCTCTCTCTCTCTCTCTCTCTCTCTCTCTCGCTCTCTCTCTCTCTCTCTCTCTCTCTCCTGTTTGTCTGGTACAATCTGAAAAAAAAAAAAAAAACTGCTGCAAAGGTTCTCTCAGTGGATAAGTGCTGCAGTGCTGTTCGCAATTTGTGAAGCTATGAATGGTAGAAGACACCGGAAAGAAAATGTCCTTTGAGGTGCTTCTTTACAAAACAACAAAATAAGTGGATTAAAGTGAGAGGTCATTGATGATTTTAAGTGCAGTCAGTGGGAAAGCAGTGTGAGTGTATTCAGCCTTCACATGTTTTAAGGAAACTAAATGTGGATTGACACAGCCAAGTGGCCAGTATGTAATGTTAGTACGGTAGTTAATGTTGTGCGAACCACTGATATGTCCAAGGTTGACATTTGCTCCTAACTTTACATCACATGCTTATTAGCCATGGCGAGTCAGGTGGTGACAATATTACAGGGTAACAAGGCTGCCCAATAACTGTTAGTCAATTTCGCTAACTTAGAAATATGACCACCAGCCCTCACTTTACCATGCAGTTACAGTAAGTTAATGCAGTTGTAATTTTAACCCAAACCATTTTCGTTCCCTAAATCATTTATGATGCCCACTTCCTCTACCACCTTTGCTGTTTCGCGATAGCTCTTAATCTGGTGAACACTCCACGCAATACATTTATCGAAGCCATCCATTCAGGTCAACACAAATTGCATGTGTCAGCTTTAAATGGAGTGGATCTAGCTCCGACTAGTAGAAAGTTTGAGATTCCTGGTCTTCTGTCAGCATTTATCTCAAGTGCTGTGATTCAGAATTGACTCAGCACAAGGCCATCAGCAGCAGCGTTAAAATAGAAGTTCAGTCCCAGGATCAAACCTCTCTGATATCAGTGGAACCGTGATCTAATCGTGAAATGCATTCTTCTGAAAATGGAGAGTGCTATTGTCTGATGGTGGTGTTATATATGAGGCAGCCTCTTTGCACACTGCGCATGATGAAGCAGCGTCACAGCCTGTAAATGAAACACTGACTGTTCACAGTGTCACATCTTGCTTAAGAAATACCTCCAAATTCCCCAGCATATGAAGTGAAGTGGTGTTACGGTAAAAGTTATATTGATTCCCAGTTGCTACACATCATAGGTATAACTTCATAACTAAATAATATGTCACATCTTGATAACAACGATGGTTATTTCTGATGATTTGTGGCATTTCTTATGTCTTACAAGTTTCACTTTGGCATGAAGCAGCTGTCACTCCATACAGTATGAACTTCACCACACTGTATGTTAGATGTTTGCTTCTAAACAAAGACATTTCAGTTCCACAAATGTAAGTGGATTCACCTGGACATGGGCTTTGCACTATTACACACTGAAAGTAATGGATAAAGAGACATGATTCCAGTTATTTGAAGTTTTTTTCAGGAATATGTTCAAAAAGTTACTGATGGTAACCCAAGACCTCAAAATTAGAACCACACCCATGGGAGTTTTAGCATGTAGGTAGGTTCACCCAAAAAGGATTGGATCTCTTTGGCCCTGAAGTTCAGAGGGATGGGCTTAGACGACTGCCTACCCATAAAAAAGAGAGAGAAGTTTCAAGTGCCTGTATGGTCACCCTGGTGAAGAGCTGCTGAAAGCCAGATAAAAAAAAAAAAAGTTGTTTATCTGTTGAAGACCACATAAAAAATATTTCTTAGAGTTAAGGAAAAAATGTATAATATTTCCACACTGAAATGCAAAAAAACTGTGAGAACTTTTGTCCTTATTTTCTTGAGCTCAAATGTTTCCCGAATGGTAAATGGACTTGTATTCCATAGCACCTTTCCAGTCGACAAAAAAAAGTGCTAAAGCGCTTTACAACACTTGCCACATTCACCCATTCACACACACACACACACACACACAAACACACACACACACACGCATTCATACACTGATGGCGGAGGCTGCCATGCAAGGTGCCAGCTGCTCATCAGGAGAAATTTGGGGTTCAGTATCTTGCTCAAGCACACTTCGACATGCAGATTGAGGGAGCCGGTATTCGACCCAGCAACTCTCCAGTCTCTAGACAATCTACTCTGCTTCCTGAGCTACAGGAAGTGACATTGACAGTGCCCCAAGGAAAGTAACAAGACTAATGAAGGAGGACACAAATGTACCTCATCAATACATAAAACCTTCAAACATGACCTCCTCTGTGAACCTGATTCTGAGGCAGGTGAAGCTATCTACATTGGGGGTTAATGGTGGAGAAAACACAACAAATCCTATAATGGCACTGACCACATCATCGTCATCATCAGCTATAACTTTTGTGTTCATGTGTTTCACTTAGAGACCCCCACTGGCTACAAATAATCAAATGTGCATTGAGGGAAATGTCACCTTGATATTCCTGTGCTTGCACTGGAAGTCGATTAGTGAGTTCAGGAGCTGTTGTCCTTTACTCAATACAACATCAGCATACACGTAGTAGCCAATGCAGCATCACAAGAAAACACCAAGATCTTAGCAGACTGTGCAGCCGTAGTTGGAACAGAGGCAAAATTAAAAATGTAGTTAAAAGTCCTATGTTGACAATGAACGCAGTGAACTTTACATATTGCAGTGGTAACAAAGTGCAGATCCTGTAACCATGCTTAATGTGGGTGAGCTTGGTGTGTGGTTATGCACTTCGTCAATGGCTGTCAGTGCAGAGAAACGGAAGCAAATAGGCAGTAGCATTACAGCACACTGATAATGAATTTGTCAACTGGTTATTTGTGGTTCATAAAAAAAATGAGGGAAAGATGAAAGGGAGACAAAAATAGCTGTAGACTGTATCAGAACAAAGCTTGCCGCGAAGGAGAAGGCAGTCTCTTGGAGTGAGGGAAAACACTGATCCCTTCATCTTTTCATGCTCGAGGCAAAATACAATATACAAACCCTGCTGCTGGCTGCTATTTACTTTTTGTGCCACTCCTCTGATCACTCGGTGCCCAGGTGTTGTGACTGCTTGGAGATGACAAACATGCCGTGCACGTTTTGTCGTTCCCCGCGCACGAGCCGGCTGTGTCGCTCTGACAGGCAAAGCGTTGATTAGGACACACATTGTGCCACTGTGTAGCAATTAGCACATAATCTGAGCTGTTAATTACTCTGCTTTAGAGCCCCTCTGAGTTGCACTGCTGTGTGTCTGTATGGTAAATACTGAGGGTTTACAATGAGGATCTACCGGCATAAATGCACCTCATTCTCAGTCTCAGACCACTAGCGAAAATACTTTGCTTTTTTTTTGGAATACAGTTTTTTTTTTTTTCATGTTTGTTCATGAGTATTTGGCACTCAAGCTCCTATGGAGGAAAGTCAATGACAGTCGAGACTTCTTCGCCGTCTTCGATCCTCAAGTTGTTCTTGCAAAGCTCTGAGGTGTGTTTGGGTTCATTATCCCTCCGCTGTATGAAGTCAAGTGAAAGCAAGGCTTGACTAAAGTAACAAAGGGGGCAGGCGTAAAACTCTAAAACGCTTTTCAGAAGCTGGATCAGTTGTATCCAAAGCGTGACCACAGCATCAGCAGATCAATACATCAGGCTTTGTCCCCTGAGCTAGAAAACCAACTTCGTCACAGATACAGAATTTGTGAAACAAAGTCCAATCGGCAAACTCCCGTCAGAACAAGGCTGTCTGGTAGTGTCTCAGAGGACGAGCAGCAGTTTCTAAACCAGTGCTCGGGAGTTGACACAAGACATAATACTGGACTAAGATAAAACTAATTTCCAACATAGATAACTGAAAAAGAGTCCTATTAACTGATGAATTCAAGTGTGAGATATATGAGAGTAGCAGAAGAGTGTATATAAGGAGACAAACCGAAAACAGAATGATGCCCCATAGTGACAGACAGTGGCGGGAATATTCAAGTATATTGGAGTTTTGCCTCCTCTGGAGTTGGACACCTGCGCTGAATTGACTCCACCCTGACCAAGAAGAAGCACCACCCCATTCTTTAGAGGCATTCTCCACCCTGATCTTTGAGAAGAAGAGTTGCAGGAACTCTTTCAAGGCTGTCATGACTTCCCCCCATTGCATGCAATCATTAAATTCAACAGTGTGGAAAGAGATTCGCTCTGTATTGTTAGGCCTACATTATCATTTATCATAGCCATGAAAAAAAATGTATTATATTCAAACAAATTTAGAGGTATAATAACCACAGTGACACTGCTGGTTTGAATGTTTATGATGACATGGATAATTTACATTTGAGATTAAGTGAAATTAAATGTGTGAGTGAATCATAAATAAAGGTCCCATATTATACAGTGTTTCATCAATTTCACACAGCTGTCAGAGGTCCAACAACACTGTACTTGATATGCATTGCCCCAAACCCATCTGTGGGTCCTGAATTTCAGCTGTCACTCAAGTGAGCTCTACTGTGAGCGGGCTGTTTCTGTGCACGCCTATATATATAGCTTATATATGTAGAGACCAGGGAAAACGTGTTTTTCGTAAAATGGGAGCTTAACTACCTTAGCATTTGTGATTTTCCCCTGTCTCGAAGAGATCCATGATATGGGACAGAGTTTATGTACAGGTGCACACATTCTTCTATCAAGTTTGTCTGTATTGTCAGAATACATCCTGACCATGACACAATGATTTGTCGGTCCCACTCCTTACCAGATCATGAATGTAATGCAGTTTGGTCATTTTCAACCAAAAACAGGTTGAAGAAGAAGAGATTTAATGGTTTTTATGTTATTCAAGTTTTTCAATATGAGCAGATGTCTCTATCCAAACCAACAGGGAATGCACATGCGGATAGACAATGTTGTCAATGCTTTTTGTGGAGTCAGAATAAGAACTTAAAAAAAGTATAATTAGTTTGGAAACTATTGAGGGAATATTCGGCTGCAACTTCCAATGTATTCACTGTAACACATCTCATTCCTTTGGTCTTTGTTTACTCTCAGTGGATCTGAATGAAATAGGGGTGATGCACACGGTCCCTGATAGAAAAGTTGAGATTTGCTGCTGTCTTTGTGTTTTGGTGCAGACTCTGCTTAATAAGTGAGAGGGAAACAGGTGTGTATGATCGGCTGCTCTGAGGGCAGAAAAGTGCAGAACTTGACTAGCATTGGAAAGATCCACTTAACTGTCATACAAGTGCATACAAGTAGAGTAGCCAGAATGAAATGTGGGCAGTAACTTATTCTACAAACACACATTTGTATGTGACATTTCTACAAAATGTGTCATATCATGTTCAAATTACATGTTATAGGCAAGAATGAGTGGTTGCAGCAGTTCATGGTCTTCTGACTGGTTGAGCTGCAGCTGAAAGATGACCCGTGGCGCTGTCCTGACAACACAGATTTGGGCCATACAGAAACAATTCCTCCTTGCAAAACGGTTAACGGCATATTGATTTTTCTGAACAGCTTACCCTGATGGCATCCTTAATAGAAGTCAACATTTCAGTACACTTCAGCTATTCCCTGCTTGTTTTTGTGACATTAAAGTCGCTTGCTAGACTTTGAAATTGGATTATCATGGAATTTGCTTGAATATAACTCGAGCCACTGTAACAATGGCAGAAACCAAGTCGACTTATAGGATCAACAACTTAGTGAATTTCACAGCAAATAGGAGGAAAACAGCACAGTTTCTTATGTGATAAGGCTTTCTCTGTCACATTCTTAGAGCTGTGAGAAAACTGACAGAAACATAAAAGCACAGTGTGTTGAAGTGTCATTAATGAAGTTAAAACCATGAAAGCAGTCATTTAAAGCTGTGCTCTGCCATTCCTTCGCGACACAGAAGTCTATCTTTAGAAGTGAGATGCTGGAGGCAGATAGATTTTGTTAACGTTGAGGTTTAGAATTGGAAAGTACGCAGTTTTTCCTCATCCTCTTGATTGAGTGGCTACAAACACAGAAATATGACTCATCTCTACTCACAGGTAAGTATATCAGCAAATATCTTGAGGTGTGTACACAGTCAGTCAGGCTCAAAAGCAAAGCCAGACACAACACAAGAACTCAAACAGTGTTTGAAGTTAAAGTCCAATACTTTGGGATTTGAACTGGTGAGCAACGGTTGGTTGGTGTTCAATATGTTGATTGTGGCCATTTTCATGTGCAGGGCTTCATTTTTCAGAAACTGTTTACTCATGGCTGACAACAAAGTCCTGTGTGAGCATCACCTTGAAAACATTGCCATGAAAATGTATCTCCCCAGGAGCACCATGGCTCTTTCCTCATCAACTCTTGAATCGTTGCTAAAGACAAGTGTGTAAATACATATTATTATAGCAAATTTATTGAGGAATAATACATGCAAGCAGCTTGCAGCTGCAATGCAGTGTTCACTTGTCACATCTAGATGCAATATGGTTCTGAGAGATAAAAAAGAAAACATTTTACCATGGCGTGCACGCTGCCAGCTGCCAGTTTTCAATCAGGTCTGGAGGCCCAAACAAAATGCAATGTCTGTGAAATCAAAATCAAGGATGCTGGGTAGACCATGTCAAACTTCATCAGGGACCTGAAAACACACCCAGGTAGGCAAACTGATCAGATGTGAAAGTTAGAGTTAGCATCTATGGACGGTTAGCAAACATGTTAAGCTCAGCATAATAAGCCATCGAACATTAGCCTGCTGGATTAGCTTGGCATAGGCTAAATATTTAAAAAGATGACTGTTTTCTTGCCATACTTGTTCACAAAGCTTTGCTATGACTGTGAAAATGGTCAGGTGTCCCACAAAAAACCCATCAATGATATTGATGGTGTATGCTAATAGATAAAGGAGTGATAATAATGACACAAAATAAGTTGTGAATACGGTCTAGCTAAACCCGGCCACACACAGTTTGACTACTTGGACACAGGCATGCAAACCCACAATTAAGCCGACTGAAGCAGACAAAGAGCACAATTGCTGTGAGGTTTTGTTAAAATATGAACCTTTAAGCTGGGACAGTTTGGTAGAATATGCAGATGCCATACGTTTCAAAACATGTAATTACCCTGCTCCCTCCATTTTGACTGTGTTTATTAGGAGAACTACATGGAAACACTCTTCAGCTGTAAATAAGGGGAACTGCATCATAGCAGTAAGGATAGGTTCATTTGATCAATTAGCCTTTTCTCTCTGACCATCACATAATTGGAAAGCACATCACACAGCTCTGAGAGACTTTGGTATTTTTGTGAGAAAGTTATGAATGTGTCTGACGGAGATGTGATATTTGATCTTCCTTCTCCGTTGATGAGGATGCATCTGGACAGCCTTTCACTTCATTTTAGGATCCTGGTCAAAAATCCTTTGTGAGTTACAATTAGGACTGACACATTCATTATTCATAGGAGATTCTCAGATCATGGCCTGCACTCCGCCAAAGATTACTGGTCAGTATGCCCTGTAATTACCAGATGACTATTCGCACTGTACTTCTAAAGATTTCACCAGAATACCAACGCCTTTCCATGTACTACCTTATCTGCACTGACCTTCTATCCATAGGCACTTTTTGTCTCGCATTCACACAATTTCTTTGATATCATACAGAGAACAAGAATACACCCCTGTGATAACCATGATGGATGTGTGTCGATGATCCATTAGCTGTAGCCACGTTATCTTTTAAACAGCAACAATGGCACGGATTCCTCCCTCAAGGCCCCACAGCCTACTTTGATTCAGTTACTATTGAGTTTTATTGTGCCCTTTTCCGCTTCTGCTTCTGTTTAATGGCAGTTGGAAAACAGCTTTTAGACACATTACTGCCACTTACTGGATTGTTATTCTCTCCTATACATATATCAAATTCCCATTGATGACACACATATACTTATATTGACATATATGTCTGTCAAATCACATATTTTGGCATTTGTCACACATTTATACACAGGACATGTATGATCTATATGTATATATAATATAGATTATATATATATATATATATATATATATACATATAGATAGCTAGATAGATAGATAGATAGATA